>ML847936.1:17470-28225 GCA_009831015.1 Picea engelmannii | reverse complement strand
TTTGAGGCAGGGAGAGTGTGCTAGGGAGCAGGGTGACTCATTTGGGACAGATCTCAAGGCATTCCGCCAAGTATTCCCACTAGGGTGAATTATCCAGTCTTCTGCAGCAGTTCAACAACACATTTTGGTTGCATGCAACGCTTCCTTCCATGCATGTAGTGGATCTACCCAACAGATCTCAGATCCAGCTATCTATCGATATTTTCCAGTATCTTGTTTGTATTCCAGTTAAGATCACCATTTATAAAGATCTAGCTGAAGAGATTTGCTTGAGTTTCCGCATATTGCAGTATATTGTCTGTTATTTTGCTTAATAAATTGTTGAGTTGGTTATGGTCCCAAATCTATTTGCATGCATTGTATAAAACTATTAAACACAACAAAACACATCCAAAAACCTTTTTGAAACTCAAACATAAACCCCAACGCATCAGATCTGCAGTCAAAACCCCAAGCTAGCAGTTAATATCCAGATTCGAGGATCCAGGGATATTACAGTGGTATTACAGCCGTCTCCCTGCCAGCCTGTGAAGAAGTGCTTGACTCATGACCCCATGATTCCGGGAAGAGGTGAAGATTACCCAAAGGGCAGAGGTCACATCGGGGACAAGTACATTCAGTACCGTAGGGGTCATAGTAGAGATAGAAGGGACAAAAACAGGAGGGACTGCATTCCCTTCCATATCCATTTAGATACAGAGCCAGAGACAGAGGACAGAGACAGAGATCATATCAGTTCAGAGACAGAGGCTGAAATAGAAAGTAAGATGGGTGACATACATGATATTCCGGAGGGCAAGGGGAAAGGCCCAGAGGCCCCTTACGACAACACCCAGGCTATGTTGAATGATCTCGTCAGAGGGCAACGAGACATTATGAACGCCATAAAACAGATATCAATCAGTACACAACTGATCCAAAACAACGTGGGCACGATTGGTACAAATATAGCAGGTGGAGCGAGTGGTTCCATGGGATACCATGGAGGTGGAGCTAGTGGATCCAGTGGGAACCCAACAGGGTTGAGTGGACAACAGACACCCACTCACACCTATATCTTAGCAGGGAAAATTCCCTGGCCGCTCTTTCCACAGTTCTAGGGGGAACAACAAATTGGACATCCGGGACAGGGGCAACAATTGGGACAGGTCGGACAAGGACAGACATGCCCGAGAGATCCGTTTGCAGAGTACAGGAGAGACTACTTGGCACTAGGGAGAAAGTTTCGCGCTGACATGAGCTTGATGGATTACTGGATTACTGTTCGATTAGATATCGAAATAGGCCCATGGTGGCATAGAGGGGTAACATGCAGTCGCAGAACATGGATTTTATCAAGAAAGTGGGGAAACTGAGCATTCCCTCTTTCGATGGTTCTGCTAAATGTTCAACTCAAGCATGGGTGGAAAAGCTTGACACATACTTCAAGCTTAATCAGATGACATAGTCAGAGGCGATAAGCTTCACTACATTGCACTTGGAGGGGGAAGCCCATGAGTGGTGGTATCACGGATTGGTGACTTTGGGTCATAATCGCATCACATCCTACTTGAAGTTCACTAAGAGATTGATGGAGAGTTTTGATCGGAGGGATCCAAAAGTCCACTTTAGAGATTTGACACAACTATGACAGATCGGATTAGCCGAGTCTTTCATTACAGAGTTCCAGAGGAAGGCCGTAGTAGTGACTGATATTTAAGAGCATAGATTGGTGATGGTATTTACTGAGGGGTTGACTGAACCATTGAGAGGTTGGGTAAAAGTCTTCAAACCTCACACCCTTACGACGACATTATGCGCACCAGAGATATGGGAGAATCAGTGCAGAAAAAAAAATCTTTTCAAAACCCTTTGTTCCACACAAAGACAAGGATCAGAGACCACCTCAAAAGGATTGGAAAAGCAAAGAAAAACTAGATGGTGAGACCATGCATGAGCTTATGAGGAATAAGTTGTGCTTCACTTGCAAAGATCCGTGGGTTCTAGGACACAGATGCATGGACAAGGGACAAATCCACTACATTGAGGTGGAATCAGACAGTGATGATGAGGAGGAGGGGATCAGACCCACACGAGACAATGATTCATCTGGTTCAGAGGAGGAACGTGCACATGAGGGGGGTCAACCTCCAAAGACACTCTAGTCGCAGGTAGGACCGCAGTCAAGTGGGAAGGCAAAACCATGAGTACTAGCGAAGATTGGAATCATAGCAACCCTTTCGGGAGTACCTAGATATGACACCATTAGACTCAAGGGAATCATTCAGGGACATCTTGTCACAACACTAGTGGATGGTGGGGCAACCCATAATTTTATAGATAAATCATTAGTAGCCAGGAGAGGATTACAGACTGAGGAGTTTGAGGGATTCACTGTAGTAGTGGCAAATGGATACACCATGACTTGCTTGGACATGGTACCAGATCTGGAAGTTAAACTAGGTAACTACACTGTGACAAACACCTTCTATGTAGTTGAATTATTAGAGACTGATGCGGTATTGGGCGTTCAATGGCTGTACTCGCTGGGCGAGATTGGGTTCAATTATCAGACCCTGAAGATGAGATTCAAAGATACAAATGGATCACAGAAGGTATTGGGGGGGATGTCTATAGGAGCACCCAGGACAGTGTTGACAAAGAGGATGGAGAGGATTTTCAAACATGGGGATGTGGTGTATGCTGTTGAATGTTTGATTACCACCAGGGGGGATTCAGATGTCATACAACAATATCATCTAGAGATCAGGGCACATTTGAGTCAGTATGAGACGGTATTTGGGTCGATACCACCACGACGACCACCATACAGAGGATTTGAACACACTATTGAGTTCAAGGTAGGGGCGACACAAGTGATCACAACACCCGACAGACATCCTAAGAGGTTGAAGGATGAGATTGAGAAAGCAATCAAGGACTTGCTTAAGATGGGGCACATCAGGCCTAGCACTAGTCTGTTTACTTCGTCTGTAGTATTGGTCCTGAAGAAGAAGGACACCCTGAGGATGTGCATAGACTATCGTGCACTCAACAAGAAGACCATAAAAAACATGTACCCCATTCCGCGTATAGACGAGTTAATGGATGAGCTACATGGGACCGTCTTGTTCACCAAGATAGATCTTCGCTCAGGTTACAATCAGATCAACATCAGAGAGCAAGATATTGAGAAGACAACTTTTAGACGCCATTTTGGGCATTTCGATTTCTTAGTCATTTCCTTTGGGTTGACCAACGCACCAACAACCTTCCAGTCTTGCAAGAACCACATTTTCAGGGGACAATTGTGGAAGTATCTTTTGGTCTTCTTTTACGACATCCTAATATACAGTAGGACTTGGGAAGAGCATCTGACACACTTAGATGAGGTTCTTAGCATTAGGCAGTCACAATCCTTATATGCGAAAGAATCCAAGTGTGAGTTTAGGATGAGAGAGCTTCTGTACCCAGGCCACATTATCAACGAGCAGGGGGTGTAGGTACATCAAGAAAAGATCAGGGCCATTCTGGATTGGCCAACACCCAAGAACATCACGGAGTTGAGGGGATTCTTTGGGTTGTGCAGTTATTACAGGAGGTTTGTAAAAGGGTTCTCACAGTTGTGGGCACTGCTCACCGATTTGACCAAGAAGGGGGCTTTCCATTGGACCGAGGCATCACAACACACTTTTGAGAAAATGAAGGGGGTCATGAGCACCTGCCCAGTTCTAGCACTCCCTGACTTTTCACACCCCTTTGTCTTGGAGTGTGACGCATCATGAGAGGGGATTGGAGCAGTGTTGATGCAGGGAGGCCACCCCATAGCCTTTGAGAGTAGGAAACTCAGCGAGTCAGAGAGACTCTATCCTATCTACGACAAAGAAATGTTGGCTATCATGCACGCCTCAAAGATAACCAAAGACCAAGTAGAAAGTCAAAGCTAGAAAACCGAAAATACAAGTTGCAGTAGCTGCAACTGCAGCTCCTCTCCAAACTTGCGCACTACTAGTTTTCTGCAGTTGCGGGTGAGTGAGTTCCAAATGAGCTCTAGCGCTCTGTATTTATACTGCTCCTTCTTAGCTATCTGGGCCAACTTCTCTTCCCGGGGGCTAAAAAACTCAATATTAATTATTCTCTTTAGCCGACTTGTCTTCTAGGGTTATTGTCCAAGGCTTTAGGGTTTCTCTTGCTTACCAAAATATTCTGGTCTCGTCAAAGGTTACAAGTGTGGGCTAATACCTCCCGTAGCTACCATAATATCAAGAATGGAGACCGGTGCCAAAGAAAAGTGTGTATTACTGCAAGATAAATGTTTTGAATTGCTCTTGGGAATTTTAGTTAATTAAAGGATTTCACTTGGATTTAAGTTAATTGAGTGAGGTGGACTGATAGTGCTGATCCACTCACGATTGCAGGATTGCAAGCAAGAAATAAAAGATCTAATCTATCATGTGTTACTTCCTAGTTTGATGATATGTTGGACCACAAAAGATATGTTGGACCCACTAACCCTCTCATCCCCCTGAACTCACAAGCAATAAACTAGTATTGATCCCGTATTGAGAAATAATGGCAAAAGGATACCTAATTAGACTACTCCACACAAATCATGTTCCTTTTTGATCATGCCAAGATCGAGTTAAGCTTGCGAGGCTAAGAGCATACTAGGACCTTGACGAGGAAGGTTGATTACTTTGCAAAAATGAAATAACTGAGAAAATGAAAATTAATCTAACTAATCTAATCCAGAAATTAAATGTTTTGGTGTGTTATCTTGGTTCGTTTTAGATTGATTTTATCTTTTTAAGTTAGAAAAATTTGACAGATGCAAAATGGATGCAAAAATGACACAATCTCCTCGGGGTAGGTGGAATTGTTGATGTTTTGTAGCTTTGGAAGGTATTCCCACAAGTTGTCATGGTGTCAGGCATGTGGGAATATTTGTTGGCACTAGATTACTCTTTCGTTTTAGTGAAAATGCCCTTGGGATGAAGCTAGGGCTTGGTGATGGGCTTCGTGGGCTTGTGTTGGGGTGTCACACCCACAAAAGAGGAATTAATTTAATGTTGAGTTTAGAAGGGGTTTCTAAACTCACTCATTAGACACCTATATAAGGAGGAGAGATTGTGACAAATCTCATTGTGTCATTATGGAGTTAGCTTAAGTTAGAGTGCACTTGTGCTAAGAGCTTGGAAATTTCAACAAGGGAAATTATGTAATTTTGTGCAAATCTAGCCTAGGGTTTCTTGGGAATTCTGTTTCTGTTTTCAGCCAAGGAAGGCTTCTAATTTTCTTAGCCAAGAGAGGCCACACGTGTGAGCCACATGTGTGAGGAGAGAGGGAGAAACAGGGCCGTACATGTGAGGAAGAAGGTGTAGCTAGGTCGCATGTGTGAGCAGGACGTACGGCCGCACGTGTGAGGGAAAAATAGGCCGCACATGTGAATAAGCCATACAATTCACACGCATGACAGTCCGTACAAGTCTGCACGTGTGGGAGAAACATAACAGGTCCGCACGTGTGATTTTCTGGGCAGGTGATAGTCCGTACAGTTCGTATGACTGACGTCATTAGGCCGTAAAGGTGACGTCAACAGGTTTGCTAAATTGGAATTTGTCTCGAGATTTTTGCTGAAGTGGGTTTGCTGATTTTTCTGGTTTTGGAGGGACTGATTTGTCCTCAGATTTGGTGAAATTGTGACTGTTGAGAGAGCTGGTTTTGCCCTCAGAATTTTCTGAATTTGACAATTTACAAAATAAAAAATTTGTGTCTCAAGTGTGTGGATGATTTATCTTTGATCTTGTTGTTTCCACTGCTGTAATTTTCAGTATAAAATTGTTCAGTGATAACAACTAGGGTTTCACTGTTCGGTTCACTTGGAAGTAATTTTCAGATATGGAATTAGTTGCATACAGTTGCATGTGAAAATTGACAGGGATGAGAGGGCTAGTGGGTTATCCCACTAACCCCTTAAAGTTTCAATCTTAGTAATGAAGGTTTGCTGGCCTTTTATAATCCAAGGACCAGTCAAACTTACAAAATGTAAGAAAAATGAGATTAGAAGGAAGATTGGGTGCCTTGGGGGGTCATGCATGTTCTGGATCCACGAAAAATGGTTTGCACCTCCTCCTAGCTGTTCGTCAAATGCAGAAAAACGACAAGATAACTTGATTGAATGTTGCCCAAAATGCTTTTATAAGTCCTTGCAAAATTTGTTAGCCTTGTTATCGCACAGTTTGTGGTTGGAGTAAAGGACGGATGGAAGACGGGCAAACTGGCGAAACTGAGACTATCCTACCACTGTCACCTTAATAGGATAACTCTTTCTGTTTAGGGTGGTAGGCCCAGGGGATTCGTCCTCGGTGACCTAGGGTTTTGAGAAGGCAAAGACTTAAAAGGCTAAGTGATATTTTCCCCCTCACAAGTCACCATCGATCAGAAAGTCCCGGCTAATCAGCGAATAAAGATATGTAATAACCAAAAAGGTGTACCTGCTCGAGACAAAGCAACAGGGAAACTATACATGTGCAAGATCACTTGCTGGTTAGTACTTCATATAATCAAGGACTTCTGATATAAAGCAATTGAATATTGATGAAGCAAATCAATGATGTAAACTAGCAATGATTACAATGTATCACTTCACAATAAATGCTAAAGAGGAAACTTCACAATGTGCAATGGCAATTTATCATCAATGTAACAATACCAACATTAGAAGCAACGCTTCAGCCAATCACTCAATTGCTTTAAAGATAAATAGATGCTGCAAGGTATAAGTATAACACAAGTAGATAATGGCAGCAATAGGGTTAGTGAATGTTAGTCGAAGCTAGGGTTAGAAGTAGTTACTGATTGTTCAAGAATATTTAGGAGTTGTGTGTGATCAAGGTACTCAACACAGGAAGTCTTAGATTAGTGTGTTATTAGGGCAAATGGAGTCAAAATCACTGCAGAATTTGAAGGGTCGTGATGATAGTGATAGGGCTAGAGACAAGAGGGTTTGATGTTGAAGTGTTGCTAAGGCAAGGCTTCAACAAATCAAACCCTAGGGGAGACGACTCACTAAGGTGTAGTAAACCTAGGCCTTAGTGCGTCTTCCTCCTTCTCTAGCTCAGAAGACAAATTTGAATGACTAGCTTGAATAATAGATGGTAGGGCTAAAGACAAGAGAGTTAGATGATGAAGTGTTGCTAAGGCAAGGCTTCATCAATCAAACCCTAGGGGAAAACGGCTCACTAAAGTGTAGAAACCCAAGGCTTTAGTGCGTTTTCCTCCTTCTTAGCTCAATGACAAGATAAAAACGGCTAGGCTAGAAGAGTCTCAGTAGAGTGTTGCTATGGCAAAGCTCTATCTAACTTTAGCAAATCAAAATGGCTCTTAACTTAACTTAGTAGGGACATGAAACAAGGACACCAACATGTGCTTGTCCCTTAGGGTTTAATCCAGCGAATTATAATAAAAAAATGCAAGTAAACAATACCTTAACCATTCAATAAAGAAGTGTTTGCATAAATTCACTTACATCCACCAAGCATTCATATAGCCAAACCCTAGTTGTAAACCTTCCACCAAGAAAATGCGAAAATAGCCAAGAAAGAGACTCCTTCAACAAGTGCGCATCAATTTTCAGCCAAAAACCCTAAAGAAGGGCACAAATTTCAGACCTCACTAAGTGTGAGTCAAAGATGATGATCTAAAATGAGAGTTTTAGCTCTCTACTTATACAATGCCAAGTGACCTTAATAAAATTTAGGTCACCAAAAGGCCGACAAGGCCAAAATACCAAATAATAGTATTTTACATTAAATGTCATAAATTAAACCCTAATCAAGCAAAAGTAAGACGTCATGCCCTTTCTAGGGTGACGTTAGCCCCTTTTAGGGCAACATTAGCCTCCTGGGGCAAAACGTTAGCTCTTCTTGGGCTCTCCAAGATGCCAAACGTGCCACAACTGCCATAACTGCCTCCCCAAAACGTCCAGAATGCTGGGTGACATCATGGGCATCCTGGGTGACGTCATGGGCCTTCTAAGGCCAACGTTCCAGTGGAGAGGGCACAACCCCCTTGGGTAAGGTTCTGCCAGGCTGCCTCTGTGGAACGCCCTCCTCTTCTCTGGTGCAAACCCCTTTGTCCTGTCTCTGCCCCCTGTTGGGGTCTCAACATCCATCTTGTGTGCTCTTCAGCCCCATGGAGGTTCGAACTGATCATCTCCCCGTGTGTACCTGTCCAATATGGTACCTGTCCGTCGGGTATGATCCTGCACATCAACAGATACACCCTCCATGGGCTCATAAGTCACAGGGATCATAGCAATGTCAATCACATCCAATCATCAATTTTATTAAACATGTGCATAAAACCCTTTTTACCCAGTCAAGTGCTCAAAGACATTATACAAATCTGCAAGGCAAGTTTGGAGGAGGTGACAGGGCATCCTATTGCACTAGTGTCCACTGGAAATTGGATGTTTTCGGAAGAGATCAAATCCAAGTCATGTTAATGGGTGAGGTGGATAAGGGATGTCCTGACAAGGGGTTCAGTGATAGCAGGGAAATGCAAGGCTTACCTGTGGTTGCCTTTGTAGAAGGCGGGCTGCACCTGTCCTGGATGCAAATGTTTCCAAGCCCATTCATACCTTTTATTCTTATTTCTTTATTGCTTTTTCTTTCAAGAAGCTAATCATGGGACACTATCCTGGCGTGGTGACCAGTGGTGGCAATGTTACCCACAAGCACTTTCACGGAAATGAGAAGGCTGGCTCGTGATGAGACCCCCTTTCTCTTGGCCATGAAACCAAGAGCCACTACCCTGGCATGGTAACCAACTTCTAGTAGTGTCATACCGCTAGGTGCCCATGGACCTAATAGGCTGGCTCGTGATGAGACCCCCTATCCTCCGATTAGGTCTTGTTTTATTATTTTTTATGGGTCCCTTTGTTTCTTGCTGAGAAACCTTTTATTGCTTTCTCGGGGATCCTTGGGCGAATCATCTCGAGGTTTTATTTTTTAGGATTTTATCTTTTGCCAGCTGCTTTTACCTTTTGGGCCTTTAGCCCCTTCTTCCCACAAGGCAAGGTGCAACCCTTAAATGATTGGCCAACCCAATGCCCAGACCAATGTAATGGGATGGATGAGCGGGAAGTAAGATGGAAAGTGGTAAGTATGACGGGAGCGGACGATGACTTTTCATGAATCCCCCAGTGGCAACTCAAAACCTATGGGCACAGGCTTACTAGGGCATCCTGTCATTCCCCCCAGACATGGTCAAGTGGATAAGTATAAGATCCAAGCACCCGTTAGAAACAAAAAGAACTAGATGCACATATTCAAAGTTTTTGAGGATCAGAGTGACACATACCATGATACCCGGACTCATTACCTCATGGAGCAAGAACCATCTCTGATATAGGACCAAGTCGAAGGTGATGGATGTTGCTGCTGCTGACAAAGTGGAGGCGCTGAAAGGAAGAAAAGATGGGCCCTCCAGGGCCATGCTCAAGTTGATCTGGCTCTCGGTACTCCATGTCTAGGACCTGTGGGCCTCGAGACAATCTCCTTAGTTATCCCTAAAAGTGGGGGATAACAAGCCTTATGCAAAATTTTACCAAGTGAAAGTTAGAATAAAAGTTAACAAAAAAGACTAAGAAAATCAGCAAGAGGCCAAGTTTCTTGGTGGCTTTTGCTTGCTGTTTGGACAACAAGCAAATAGGTACTAAGATTTGCTTGAATGTGGAAATTAGAGCTCTTCAAATGTTTCAACATTAATAATTTAACTTTAAAACTTGCGAAAAGATGACTTTTTAAACTAGATCTAACTAGAATGATAGAAACTTTTAAAGAACAATATAGATCTATGCATGCATGCATGCAAGAATGAAGATCTACTTAAGATTTATGTCTAAAACTTAGATCTACTTGCATGCAAAGGAAAGTAACTAGAAAATATTTAATTTTTGAAAGAAAGAGAGAAAAGCTTGAGATGCAGAGTCCTTGGGTATGGGGTCTTCCGGTGAAATGTCGAGGGACTGTGTTCTCAATAGGCTTGGAGTTTGTGGAAGGTTACGCTAGGCTAGTCCAACCACTTCTCTAAGCATGAGGATTTGTAAAACTTAATAAACTTGCAAAGAAATCTGTTAAATATCGATGCTCCCTACACAAGAGACTTGGATAACATGTTAATCAATTGTAAAGACATGTAAATCTAATATCTCTAGATAGAAAAGCAATAAGATCTTAGAAGTAAACTAACTTAAAAGATCCTATCCTACTGGGTGATAGCATCCCTTCAAAGGCCAAATTAACGAATTATATGCAAATTACTAAGCTATGATTACCTCATATAATTAAGCATGAAACATCCAACATCCACACAAATGTTGCACCCCACCTTCTTGACCTCCAAAGCGTTCTTTTTAAAGTATTATAACATTAGTACAAATTAACAAGCATAGCCAAACTCTCATTAACCAAATGGAGAGGGGTCGACTTGCTTTTATTAACAAGAGGGGCACATTTTCCAAGGAGGGGGGAGCACATTCTGTTGCCGTCCTAATACACACTTGCTAGCGTGAGCTAAGTCCAACTCACTTAGTGTGTCCTCGGAGACACAATGTCTAGGTTCCAAGCCCACACTGTTACCTTGACTGGAACCTCTTCCTTCTAGGCTTACTCCTAGGGAAGCCAAGGGGGGTTGTCCCTAGTTACTAGATTAATTTTAGTGTTAATGTTCTAGGAGTTAGTTTTAATTTGTTATAGGCCAAGGGGAAAACTA
>ML847935.1:8134-22589 GCA_009831015.1 Picea engelmannii | reverse complement strand
TGTATGAATTATGTAAAAATCCATGTATAGAATGGTAACTGAGAGGTTTGGAAACCTCGGTAGTGAAAAGGTACACTACAATTTGTCTTCTAATCATAGCTTGGAAAGAAGATACAAAATTTCTCTACATGTAAATGTAGAATATCCTGTAACTTCCTTTTGTGATTTGGGAGAGAGTAATGAGAGAAACAAAGAGGAGAAATCATCATTGGAATTCCAGATCAATTTCTAAGCAAATGAAGATGAATTCGACGATTTTGTGATCTCGATTTTTGCAGAATGGGGTCTATAGTGTGAATCACGAGGTTTTTCTTGAGAAATGTCTTGTTTTAAGATATTTTTAAGATTGTCTTAACCAAATTTTACATGATTCTTTATATTTTGAGATCAGTAACAATTTGTATGGAAGATAAAGATTTGTTTGTAATCAACATCATCATCTTCAATAATTTCTTGAATGTAAAGGAATATGGAAAGATTGCTTGTGTTGAATGAGGGACGATGGAATTGATATATTCCTGTAACTTGAGGTTCTATTTCTGGTGTCGTTCCAAGTGTCATTTTGGGAACTGTTCCAAGAATTGATAAATGGAAATATTTATTAAATATTTTCACTGAAATATGCACCAACAATCCATTTCTTATACTCACGACACGCCATCGATTGAATAAACTAATACCATGATCAAAACTCATACAATCACTAACCACACATCCAGTCAGTTATCTCTCTCATGTTATAATCCATGCAATTGTCCAAGGAGATCTGGAATAGTCCATCCAGATCTATGTATGTATCATTTGATGCATACAGATCATGCTTGAACCAAGTGGAATTTGGAAGATTAGCAGTTGAAATTGATTGTTGTGTCGACTCGGCATAGATTTGTTCTTGCATGTATGTGTTATTTGTGATCATTCCCAAAATATGAACCGATATGAGATTTATTGTTGTTGTTGCAAACACAGATATAAGTGTTGGAATCTAATGTATGCGCTAGTTTAACCATAGATAATATCACTATTGTCACCCAACCATAGGCTGAAGACACCCCCAAACATCTTAACATTGACAAAGAATCATTCTGAAAGAAAACCCTAGGCTAGATATCCAAACAAATGGTGGTGCACCTTTCTCCAAGTATAGCGCACCAGGCAAGAGCTGATCAAAGAGTCCAAACCATAACCAAGAGATAGTCCAATCCAAAACCAAAATATGCTTGGTGCAATAGCTCCAACGACAACTCTCCTTGAAACTTGTGCACAAACTGGCCAATTGCAGTGTGCACAAGTGTTGCTTCTACAGTTCTGAGAAATCTTGCCAGAATGAAGACTGGCCTCCTGTATTTGTAGTAAATCTGACAAACTTCTTGGGCCAACTTCTCATTCTAGGTGTCTATTTACTTAGTATATAATATTTCCTTTAGCTGATTTCTTCTCTTCGAGGCTAGTAACCTAATACACGTTATCTTCTTGAGACGACTTGTCTTGTATGGTTATTATCCAACTAATTAGGGTTTCTTATTGCTCCCCATAATATTTTATTTTCTTCAAGCTTATAGGTGGAGGTAAATACCTCCCATAGCTACCATAATATCAATGCTCCCTCCTAGCTAGGGAGGTATTGAAGGTAATGGTCTTGAGCACAAACATGCCATTCACCTGGTAGCATTAACATAGTTGTATAGACTATCTCATGACTAGATCATGAGCACCATCATCACTATCAATGTCATCATCTGCATCATCTCTTGAAACCATATTCCATGTGAGTAATCAAACATGATGTTGGATAAGTCACTCACTCCATGGAGTGACATAAGAACCATTATTCTAATTTGGACATATGTCTTGGAAGAATAAATGTCATAGACCATTTTCCGCATGGAAAATCTCTATACATTGATCATCCATCTAGTTGACTAAACATTTTCCTACACTACTCATAGTATTATAGGCAATTAGAACAATGTCATTCAATAGAACACAACTTTGTCTATCCATAGTATTACACAACTACTATTGAGTGGTACACTAGAACACCAAGTAGCACATAGATACTTGATAAATGGCATATAGTCACAATCAATGGAACACATCCACCACATTAGCATACATATATTGTCCAGAGACATACAGTGTCCATAAAAATCATATCATCTGATATCACCCTGCATAGAAAACATTATTATGATAAAAAATGAAGTCATATGGGCCATTCTTCCACTCACATATGTGATATCTAGATGAGAATCTACCCTCAGAAGGTAAAACATCAATGATGAACTATCTGGACTATTCTTCTCAAGCAAGGAAGAATAACTGTCCCAATTTCTGAGCCTAGACCATTATCTATTTGGGCCATTCCTCTGACACTAAACAAACTACAACCTAAAGAGAATGAATCTTCCCTAGTGAATACCTATCCCTGATTGTTGAACCTAGAACATTCACCTATCTGGGCCATTCCTATGGCACTAAACAAAGTGCAGCCTAAAGAGAATGAATCTTCCTTAGGGAATGATTGTCCAGACCATTTCCAAAGGAAATGATTATCCTTCACCAACCTCCAAAATAGATCATTCTTTGAAACTGCTCACAACTGTGAGATTCGAAAGAATGATTGTCCATGAGGTAGACCAGTCTTCTTGACCACTACTAAGAGTGACTGTCAAGAAGAGATATTGTCCCATACCATTCACTATGTTAACCACAAGGGAAATCATTGTCTATGGTATATCAACAATCCATTGAACTATTTTCATTATGAAAATCACCATTCGATCTGGACCATTTTCCTAACTGGAAAATGCTTGTCCATCAGAACTCTCAAACCACTTTCCAAACTAGAAAGGAACTCCTCATCCTAGACCATTTTTGAACTTGAAAAATGATTTTCCATGAACCAATAACACATCAGTTCTCCCTCCCAACCTAGGAGTCATCTCTTCCTTTTTCAATAAGGAAGTCATCTCCATGAGCTCCAGCTTGAGTACACAAAATGTTTCATCTTGGACAGAGGCTTCACAAAAATGTTTCCTTATTTTCTCATCTGTGGAGATATATATTGGAGAACCACTTTCTCTTTTCTCTACTTAATTACAAAGAGTGTAATGCTTGATCTCATTGTATTCGGTCTTTCTGGAAAACTAGTTTTCTTTGAAGGCTTCATTTAACTCTGATCAATGTAGTCTATCATTGTTGGATTCATCTTTTGTTCTCTGCTATCTCATAACATCATGGAAAGGGTCAAACTAGAACATATCTATGAGAGCTTGTCATGGATTAGCAACTCATCATCCTAGATTCCTAACTAACCATTGTGATACAATATCTTTGTTATAGAAATATTTTCACCATGCTTACGTTGTGTACTGAAGGCTCTGTACCAAGTTGTTTGAATCCATACAATATCTTCTTCCATATGCATATCAGGGTCTCTTTCTGGTATACCTCAATGCCTTTGAGGTTTCTCTACATGTAAACTCCAACCTATAGATATTCAAGATGATATAATGGCTCATGTAGAGGTATGCCTGGTTTACAACCAATCATCCTAGTCCTCTCCCTCCATATGGGAGAACCTCTAGTTTTGGATCTTGCAATGATTTCATTCATAAGTCTTTCATGCACTATTCTTCATCACAAATTTCAGTTCCTCTTCTTGATTTCTTTTAGTGAGTTCATATCAAGCTAGTAGTCTTGTGATTCTCGATACACTGAATGGTTGGTTTGTCTTTTCTTTCTCTCTTGGAATCTTCATGTTCTTCCTCATGTATCTTTTTATCTCTTGAGTTCATGGAGTTTTCTATAGATTCCATGCTTTGAAGATTCCAAATTATTTTTTTCATCATAGGATCATGGATGTGGATGGACAACTCGAGATTACTTTAAGGCTTCTTTCCAAGGAAGACTTCTTCTGAAGTCACATTGAACACATGTTGTTTTTCATGGTTGATACCATGAATAGATACTTCATATTCTTCAATGGATCATATAGTTTTGGATTAGCTCCCTCCTAATCCTTTCTTTATGCATGAATGCATGTTATTATTTTGATAATATAATTGGCTCCCTCCATCTAGGAGAGTCCATGCTTCCATCTGCATCCTTACTTCCTTATGCAAAGTGTCACAAATATTTTTCCATTTTCCTCTTGATTGTTGACTTCTTTATTTCTTTACTTCTTCTAGGTTTCTTCAAGATTGATTCTGATAATAAATTCCACATAAATCGTTATTAGGAGTTGTTGATGTACTTCATCCTTTCATGTGGATTGTCTGACTTGTAGAAATCCTTATCTTTTTTTCCTTCCATAAGTATATTTTCTCTTTGAACATATTATCTCTAAGAAATAGATATGCAAGATATGTACATAAAACATGGTATCTACAAGAACTATGAAGAGTGTTGTTTACCTTGTCTTATAAGAAGATGTTTCATCCTGCTTAATATTCTTTGAAGGTTCCTTTTTCTTCGGCAACTGATGCTTCATGTGTCTCTTTCATTTTCTTCAGCTCGGGAAAATGATTCTTGTAGTGACCATACTTTCGACATTTGAAGCATTGTATTTCTGACATATCTTTCTCTTGATTTTTACTTCTTCCTTGAACCAAACTTCCTTTTGTTCCTAAAATTATTGAATCTTGTTGTGAAGGCTTGATCATCGTATTTATTTTGAGGTTTCTCTTTTTCACTAATCTTTAATTCTTCTTGTGCACAACAAGTCCAAAGTTCTTTGAATGTAGGATACTCCTTCCTTGTGTTCATACTTGCAATAAATGCATCCCATGTCTTGGGAAGACCATTGAGTACTATATTTACCATTTCCTTCTTAGAGATGACCCTTGCAATAGATTTTAGTTGATATCTTAACAAAAATATTCTCACAAATTATGATGTTATGTTGTCATTCTAATTCATCTTCATGTCACATAGCTCATTCTTCAAACTCATTACATGTCCAATATTTATGACTGAGAACATGTTTGTTAGGGAATCATACATCTTCTTAGATGCGTCAAGTTGGGAGATCTAGTGTATCAAGTGGTATTTTATAGAGTCCACTATGATACTCATGGAATTCATGTCATTGTCTTTGAACTTCTCCATAACTGCGATGTTATGTGGCTCCTTCTCTTTTCCTTCTTCAAACTCTGGTTCCACGATCTTTCTTTTCGCGATATCCAACACTTTATTCTTTGCAGGTATGAGGTCAATCCTTGTATTATATGCTCTGAAGTTAGAATCCCCACGTAACTTGTTTTCTGACTTCATAGAGTAAGTCATGGTTTCCTTGACTAGGTCAACCCTAGATTTGACCAAAAAATCAAAATTGAAGTTTTTTCTTGCTGAGAGTACCGGGAGATGTGCTAAGATAGGGTGGACTAGTCTATCTGGAAATTAGGTCAATCCCTTCACTAAGGGTGCCTCAACATGAGGGTTAGGATTTTTCCAGTTGCACCTGCTAGTAACTCTAGCGACAGTGCTTTCATACTTCTTGTGCTAGAAACCCTAGCGACATTTCTTCAACGAGCTTAGTATCCTTATGGCTATGCTCTCTTCCAGTGGTTAGACTAAATGAAGGAGGTGTGTGCCCATAACCTATTACAATCTAATGGATGTTCTCGTTTAACCATAGACAATATCACTATTGTCACCCAACCATAAGTTGAAGCCACCCTTGAGCACCTTAAACTTGAGAGAGAATCATTCTAAAAGAAACCCCTAGGCTAGATAGCCAAACAAAGGGTGGTGCACCTTTCTCCAAGGATAGCACACCAAGAAAGAGATGATTAGAGATTCCAAACCATAACTAAGAGATAGTTGAAGCCAAAAATAAAATATGCTAGTTGCAACAGCTGCAACGACATCTATCATCCAAACTTGAACACAAACTAGTCAGCTGCAGTGCACACAAGTGTTTCTTCTGCAGTTCTGAGAAAGCCTGTCAGAATGAAGATTATCCTCTTGTATTTATACTAAATCTAGCAAACTGCCTAGGCCAAGTTCTCATTCTGGGAGCATATTTACTTAGTATATAATATTTCCTTTATCCGACTTCTTCTCTTGGAGGCTAATAAACTAATAAAAGTTATCCTCTTGAGCTGACTTGTCTTCTAGGGCTATTAGCCAACTAATTATGGTTTCTTCTTGGTTCCTAAAATATTATTTTATCGTTAGGTTTATAAGTGGAGGTAAATACCTCCCCCATCTACCATAATATCAACACTAAGAATATCTAAGGCGAATGCAAATTTGAAGCAAATAATCATCTCAACAAGATATTTGGATCTCCACGTAGACTAGTGTGATTTCACTGACTTAGCTCTCTTTTGCGTGTCAAATGTTGTTGCATGTCCTTGCTTTTGAAGTCCCTTATGTGTGATTTTTGTGGACAGTTTTTCAACTGATATTAAATTATCAAAATCATTTAGAAAATCATTGTTTATACTGGGTTTTGTATTGAAGACCGGATTGAGGACCGGATGAAGGACCATAAATTCTTTTAACATAAAGATATGGAGGTGCATAAAGGTAATATTTTTTTCTCATTAGTAAATGAGATTGATAATGAGTAAGAGATGTTCATTATTTCTTTATGGCTTAGGAATTTTTTTAAGTACAATCGATTATATAATCAATTTGTTGTGTGTAGTGGAGGATATCACTATCGAGTGTTATAGTGAAGTGAGGTGTAAGTGCCCATTATGTTGGACTCACAATTATGTAATTCATGTTGTGTACAATTTTATTTGGAGGTGTGCATAGTTATTTCATTCACTTTGTGTGAAGATTCCCTTAAATTGTAGAAGTGGTTATGTGTGTCATGGTCGATAATGAAACAATGTAAATGGGATTTGGAATTATGATAAATTGTGTGTCATTTTTTCTACCTCATTAAAAAATTTTAGGGGGTGCATGATCAGTTGTATCCGGCACCCAAAATGATTTTATGTATTATAAAAATAAATACAATTGATTGTAGTTAATACTTCTATAATCGATCAGTTGTTGATGACCACTGCCAAGGATAAATCCACTCAGAGTGAAAATTCAATCTTGCAGGTTTCTTCAGTGTTGAACATATGTGTGAAGAACGATTATGCTTGCCACAATGATGGCAAGGATAGAGATCAAAATACTCATTCTGCATGTGACCAACTCAATTACAATGTTGGCATGTTTCATTATGATGATGAACTTGAACATGTGAAAGTGAATCTTTGAAAGAATCCAACTCTTTGGAACTTGACTGGTCTAGAATAACTGGGAATATGAAAGATAAATTCCTTGTCATATCCATGTCCTTTTCTATTCTTGTTGTAAATGATTTGTTCCTAAGGTCTTATGATGGGCTTGTAAAGAGTATTATGAACCTGTTGCCTTGAAATCCATGGAAGTGTATTTATTGCATGTTCTTGTGGCATTGAAAGGTTTTCTTCACTAAACTCAAAAGATGGGGGCGTTGATTATACAATCGATTATGTTATTGGTTATTTCTTTATGAGTTATGAATTTTTTTTAGTACAATCCATTATATTTATTTTTATAATACATAAAATCATTTGGGGTGTGGGGTACAACCGATCATGCACCCCGTACAAAATTTTAATCAGGTAAAAATAATGACACACAATTTATCAAAAATCCAAATCCCATTTACATCATTTCATTATCGACCACGACACACATAACCACTTATTCCATTTAAGGGAAGCTTCACACAAAGTGAATGACATAACTATACAAACCTTCAAACAAAATTGTAGACAACATGAATCACATAATTGTGTGTCCAACAGAATGGGCATGTACACCTCACTTCACTATAACACCCAATAATGAACTCCTCCACTACACACAACAATGAATAAAAATTCGTCCTCATTCCTCCTCACTATCTGTGTTTCCTCTTCACTATCTGTGTTGGTCGTGGCTCAATTCTTCTTATGGGTATAACCTTTTTCACTTTCACAATTTTATTCTCTTTATAATAGCCACATTAATCAAAGGATGTCACATAGTGACAGTAGTGGAAAGGACTTACAACAAACAATTAAGCTATGCAAACAATAGCAAAGGAAAAAATGGTTGTCTCTTTTCACTGATGGAATGACTCAACGATACAGGTGTCTCTACCTTTGATTATCCGATTGCTCGCTCTTCAAACTTGGGTTTTCTTCCTGCCAAGTGGATTTCACTTTATTAGCAAAGACTTATTAACACAAAAACCACATTGCAAGGGTATCTTCTTATCTACATAGTCGACTCTCAATAGTAACAATGCATTGGATTATTCACAAGATCAATGATCAACAATCACACCCAATGCTTCGTTCGACTATCTTAACAATATTACATGAACAATGAACACATCAATTAAAAAATGATACTGAATCAATTCCACCTAATGCTACTACATCAATTAAAAATGGATGCTTGAGGCACTCCAATCGTACAATTAAATGATACAAGCCCCCATTTGATAGAATTAAGAGCTTCTAATTTTCCCATCAATCATTTAAAATGGAAAATATTACTACCATCATTAAATATGGAAAAAATTCACATGATATCATTATTCAAATGAGGAAAAAAGTATTTAAACCACAGAAGGAAAGTATGCCACATTAGAGTCTCTCTGAGATGATACGAGCCTCTTCTTTGTTGGCGTTGTGTATGTGCAACTCCTTAAAACTAAGCAGAGGCATTTTCATTTTCCATGAGCATGTGGAACACCCCACCTTAGTTCATCGTCATTTGGACTGCATATACTTGCAATTACTCGTGCCTCTTACAAAGAAAATAGTTCCATCACAAGACGGACACTGACAATAGTCCATTTCTATAGCTGTAAGTTTCCTCCAACTCAGTACCCAAGCAACTCTTTGTGTACTGATTAGATAATCGAAAACCAATATACAAAACAAAAAAACTACTCTACTCTCCTACACAATTATGGGCACTCCCGTGAGGGATTTATGTAATTTACCTTTCCAAATAGGATCTCAAGAGACAAGGCTTAATGGTCTAAACTGCCCCGTTAGACTATAGCTAGGGCTGGAAAAGGCATAAACAAGGCTACTAGAGGTCACTCTAGTCACAGGTGTTATATTCAGAAAGTGACATTGAGCTAAAAAGGGTTAAAAGAGATTTTAAGTCATTACAAGATTAAAATAGAAGTCAAGAGTGAATTAGGGTTTCAATAGTGATTTAGGGTTTTGGAAGTCAACAACGAATTAGGGTTTCAACAATGATTTAGGGTTTTGGAAGTCAACAATGAATTAGGGTTTCAGCAGTGATTTAGGGTTTTACAAATCTTTAAAGGAAGGGTTAGCGACCTAATTCATCATTATGCAGATTATGACTTGTGATCGAGGAGAGAGGCACATCTCAGGAGAGATAGTTCAGTGGATTCCAGGAGGAAGACACCATTTGGTTGATTTCAGCATTGAGAGACACACCCTAGTCACTGGGAAGATCACACAAGTCTTCTATCAATCTTCAACAATAGTTATGCAATGTTCAACATCAAGGGCGCATTCATGCAGAGTGAGGGCACAACTTCTGAGGAGGTTTATAGGTCAACTTGTCCCATCCAGGGAGAGTTTTGAGCTTTCCCTCTGACCCATTGGAGAGGAAGGCAAGGCACATCTTTTGCCTATTTCCTTGCTAGATTCCGATGGAGGAATCATCTCGAGTGCATTTTCTATACTTGGGAGTGCAACACTTTTGCCGGATATATTCTAGGTTCCCGAGCGAGCATCAGGCCATATTCAGGGAAACCCTTCTGACTCATTTCCCATTATACCAAGGTGTTCATTTTTAGACACATCTCCTCTGATTCCGACAATGGAATCACTAGGACACATTTTTTCATAGGAAGAGGGGCACATTCCCCCAGGGGGATCCATCTGGGTTCCAAACCCATGGGAAGAAGGGTTTGAAAGTTACCAATATTGAGGAATAGAACAGGGTGCATCATTTGGGACAATTTCTAGGCCATTCTGAGAGATATATCTCTGAGGATGAACTTTCCAGACCTCTAGTAGTTACCGCACGAGTTTCCATAGTCCGAGCGCATCCATTAATCCCGCAGTGCTCACATATTTCGAGTATTATATTTAGTTGTTTATTTTTATTCCAACTAAGATCCTTTTGTCTTTTGATCTAGCCAAGTGTTGTCATTTTATTGAGTCGCATACAGCCTTTATAATCCACAGAGATATCATATTATAAACTTTGCAATCCTTTGTTGCATTTATTATTTGTGTGACCATTTACATGTTGTAAATGATTGATCCTACACACACATTAGCATCGTTTCCTAGACTAGACAAGTCAGGAACATTACAATTTATGCCAAGTTCCTCTATGATACCATAATAAAATGGGTGAGTAGATTAAAACACATAAATAAATTACTGAATAAATCAATACATTTGTATTCTATTATATAGATTACATATATTGTTATGAGATCTAACTTATTCCAAATATAAATGGAGAGGTTGAGAGAATATTTCAACGAGACACGAAACTAGGATCTCACAAATCAAACTCTTAAACAACCTCCTAAGAATAGGATCACACAACTGACTAGAGATTGTCTCTACTTCTCAGTACATTAGCAAACATATTAGATAAGTAGAAATTATATATTCCAAAAGATATAGAGAGCTTTCAAATACCATGGAATTCATCCATGTTAAAGATAAAGATAAATCTACACCCCTAAACCTAACATGGAAAGAAAACTATTGGATCCTATGTGTATAAAATAAGAGAGAATGTATCTTACATATAACAATGGAAGAGACCGAATGTTTAAGAAAGCATAATTGTCATAATTGCCGAGATAAAAATACATGCCCAAGGTTAAACTAATACTAGTTGGTTGCATATGAAATAACACTAACTTTATCAACCCAGAAACAAATTATTTTCCATGCTCATAGTTATTCTTAAGACCTCTCAAAACAAACTAATACTAGTTGGTTGCATATGAAATAACACTAACTATATCAACCTAAAAAGAAAACATTTTCCATGTTTATAGTTATTCTTAAGACCTCTCAAAACAAAACTAATTTTTCCAACATCTATTAATTTTTTTTTAACACAATAGTTCCCACTTCTATTGTTCTTGTTTAGCTATGCCTCAATTCAATATATATATTTCCATAGTTAAACTAAGATACATAACACAATACTTTTCTTCATAAATATATTAAAATATCACCATTTTATTATCAAGTCATATATCATATTTAATGGTGACAAATTGGATGTAGTTCCTTCTTACAAGTTCCTTGGTCTTAAATTGGATTGTAGTTATGATTGAAATCTTGTGTGGAGGAACAGGTTATACGGGATAGGAATACCCTCTATTCCATGAAAAATAAATGAAAAAATATTAAACTACAAGGTTTGAAATTGAGGAAGCTACTCTTCAAGAAATATTGGAATAAAGTTGAACGAGTTAAAAACATGTTATTAGTAGAAGTGGAGTTCAAATACATATCCCTTATTCTATGATGCTAGAAAAAATTAGTATATTATATTTAACAACATGAGAATTATGCAAATTTATTACATATATTATCAAAATAATGTATATAGGCACAATGTAAGAAAAAATTCCATGTGAAGATTTTCAAGATTTAAACAAACATGTACATAAAAAAAACACATATTTGAACAAAATATGTTAGATGCACCCTTGGTCATTAAAAAAAAAAGAATATTAGACATGTTGTGCCAATAACCTAGTAAAAAAATGAGGCTATGGTAAAATTGATATCATCAAGATGGTTCTTTATAAAAAGATACAATACTCCAAAAGGAAATCTTTATACATAAAATAACATTTATTTGCCATTTTGAGCTCACTTCTCATTCTAGTAGTTAAGACAATGAGATGAAAACATATCAATGAGGAAGAAACTCTAAGCTTACTTTTCAAACAAGGAGAAATTACACATTGTGCACTGTATGGAGAACTAACATACAAGAACTCAATTCACCATACAGATTTGAGTATCTTAAAGAACTTGTTGAAAGATATCCTATCTTGATACATTAAGAATGTTTTAAAA
The DNA here is from genome assembly GCA_009831015.1 of Picea engelmannii. Lineage (NCBI taxonomy): Eukaryota > Viridiplantae > Streptophyta > Pinopsida > Pinales > Pinaceae > Picea > Picea engelmannii. The sequence continues at coordinate 10,488 of ML847935.1, read as the reverse complement.
CACCACAAAAAATTAAATATATTTCAATTTAAGTATCCGGACATCAAAGCGATAAACATAATTTTTTAAAATTTAGAATCTTTTAAATTTTATAAAATCTTTTCTTTTATTTAATATTTTTTTTTTTTATAATATTGAAAATAACTTTAAACCCTTTGATATAATTAAATAATGATAATGTATTGCCAAATAATAATGTAAAATACTAATGTAATGCAAAATTTAAATTCTAAAAAATAATCAATAAATATAAAATATGCATTTCACTACAAAGCAATAAATAAATAATAATGATAAATTACTAATACATTAGTTTCAATATAAACAAAATAACAAATAAATTAAAATATGTATTGCAAAAAAAATAAAACCTAACGAATACAAAGAAACAAACAAAGAATGGTAATGCATAAGTTTAAATATAAACAAAATAACCAATAAATACAAAATATGCATTCCAGTAAAAAGAAACAAACAAATAATCATACTATTAGCAAATAATGGTAAAGTTTCAAATCATTGCAAATTTTTTTTGACTTGCCAAATACCACACAGTGAATGTGCCAAATACCACACAGTGAATGTGCCTTGTTTTTTGACTTGCCAAATCATAACAATAGAAAGACAGTTTTCACATAGCAAATAGGTAGAAGCTTTAAAATGTAATCAAGCTTACATATATTATAATGCTAGTGAATGTGCCTTTTAAAATTCTCTGCCCATTAAGATGAACTTATGCATTATAAGCTGTTTTAATTATCTCCAAATTGCATATAGTTTAGGATCCGCAAAATCTGAAAAATTGGCTAATATGAGAAAAATTATAATAGAAAAAATTGTCAATATGGTAAAATTTATAATCCAATTTTTTTTAACATATACAAAATAAATATAATCCAAAAACATTGACAATTAAAATAATAATAATAATAAAAAAGAAAAAAAAGAAGCAAAATAAATATAATCCAAAAATATTGAAAATTAAAATAATAATAATAAGAGGAGGTTAAATTTCATACATCACGAACTTGAAATTTAATCTCATGAAAGCCTGGATCAGTCATATTGTTTACCTTACTCTTCTGATGGTCTTCCTCCGTGATCTCCTACCATTTGAGTACCACCCTGGATCTGGTACTGGTTCCAGTCGTGAGTATTCTCAAATTCAATTCCATTCTCAGTGGAATCATTGAAGGGTCAATCAAAACTTGAAGGGTCAATCTCTGGATCTGGTACTGGATCAGTGGAATCATTGAAGGGTCAATCAAAACTTGATTGATGGAAGGTTGATCAAAGTATTGGTTAGCATGATTCTGCCGGATTGTGTCTCCAGAGACAATACTATCCTTATAAACTCCTAACTCAACTGGCATTCCTGATTGGCTCCCGCGATGATCTCGGACTACTCCTAGATGCTGGAAAGTGGATGTCTGAAATTGTTCCACTGGAAACTGAGCAGGGATGTTCATGGGGGATGATAAGGTGGGAGGAATTTCCTTCTTTCTTGCGGCAACGGCAATACTGGACTGCTGCAGTAGCAGTTGTATAGTAGTCGGCTGCTCTAGTAATAACGCTATAGCTTTTGAGCTATCTTCCGAACCCAATAATTTGTTTACCTCTAACACAGGCTTCGCCGCCATTGATATTAGCCAATCTAGGGTCTGTCCACCCTTCTCAAAACCCAGCTCTTCTGTCAGTTATATCAATCTCTTCGTTTGGGATGGTAATATCTAATCCACCCCAGCTCCCATAGATTTCAAGTCCAAAGTTTTACTAAGGTTATCTAACAGTTGTCTACATTCATTTGGCGCGTGCAATCTCCAATGCTCTCTCCTAAGCTCAAGTGGTTGCAGATCGCTTGGACATCCCTACAGTGACTTGGTAGTCCGCTTCGTCGCTTTTCCACAGAGATGTTCAGAGCTTCTAGTTGTTCCGCATTTTTCTTCGCCGTCCATAACGCAGTCTAGGAAGTACAAGGTAACTCTACAATACTGTTATGTAAGTCTCAGTAGAAGATACCCTAGAACTCCAAAAGTGCATAAACATCCTCGATTCTTAGTTCACTCGAGCAATATCCTCCCAACATATGTAAGTCTCATTAGAAGATACCATAGAACTCCCAAAGTGCATAAACACTTTGGGAATGTGTAGGAGATAAGGGGATGCCTAAGCTTGGAGGGTGAGTGACTGCAAGGAAGAGGAGACTTGAATGAATATGTTGTGATAGATTCATGATACATGCCAGCTGGGATCATGAGTGCATTGGGAGTGTATGAGAAAACAATGATCTGGGATGTATTTGTGGTAGCCATATGGAGTAGATACATATTCATATAGATAAGTATTGTATTGGA
>ML847934.1:29673-40707 GCA_009831015.1 Picea engelmannii | reverse complement strand
CATGGTTCAGACTTATTGGTACAGGTTTACAGTAGTATATCTCACAGTGATAGTGTGACAGTGGTTCCATCATTCTACTTCTACTTCAGGGTGGCAGGACGGGGAAAGGAAAGGTGGTTGTAGCCACCTTCTGGTTGTAGCCGAAGAACATTGGGGGTTGTAGCCTCCTTCTGGTTGTAGCGAGAGATTTGGGGAGTTGGAGCTTCCCTCAGGTTGTAGCCTGAGAAACTAGGGGATTGGAGCCTCCTTCCAGTTGCAGCTGGAAAACAAAGGAAGTTAGTGCTTCCAATGAATGTAATTCTTCAAGACATATAAGAAAAAGCATTCTGTGGTTTTCTCCCAATTTGGGTTTCCACGTAAAACACTGGTGTACTGTGCATGTGTGTGATTGTTTATTTATTACTGCTCATTATTGGATAATAATTCTACATTGATATAAAATTTGAAGAAAAAGGATTATAATTACGTTATTACTGATTCACCCCCCCTCTCAGTAATCCAACATTGTCTTCAATGAAATTAATAATCTCAAAGTATTCCTTTGTCGAAGTTCTATTGACTGTCATAGGTATCTAAGCAAGCTTTCCACATAACATCATCAATTTTCCTCTGAATAGTCCTATTCCTCCTAATGAAGGGATCATAGCAGGCTTCCCTATAGCTTCCCAAGTTCTTTCTGGCATAACATTCACTTGTGTCTCTTCATCAAGGACAGAGTCAATGTCGAAGTCTCCTATTATTGCTTCAATGCATTCTTTTTCTTTGAAAATCTCTTATAGTCTAACATATCGGTGGTCATTTACGGTCTCTTTCATTTGTTCCAATATCTTCTCTAATTCTTGCTAGGGTTCTACCTCTTCTGGATTTACCTTAGGGTTTTCCTTATTCAGATTCATTCTTTCAAGCTTAGCAATCATTATAGGGCAATCCAATAATTCATGGTCCATAGCTTTGCAACAGAGACAACTAGGTCTTCCACCAGGGCATTCCTTACCTAGATGGCCTAGTTTTCTGCAACTATAACATAGGGTCACTCCTCTCTTTCTTTTAAATGATTGCTAACTTCTTCTGTATTGCGTACTAGGATCATGGTAGCTAGCCTGCAAACAATTCTTTCTAGGATCCTGCATCCAGTTGTTAGTCCAAACATTCTTTCTATGCATAGGTATAACATATCTATCATTATTCTTATCAGATCTATTCATATAAAAAGTTCTTTCATCTATTAATGCCCTAGTTTTTAAGCTAGGATAGAATCTATCAAACATACCTAGATCCATGCTCTAGAAACAAAAATTTCCACTTATCTTGCTTCTACAGAGAACAAAGCTTCCAAATCTAATTTTTTTTAACTATTCTTACCTTTATTAGAGCACAGAGCTTATAGATCTTACCTATTTTTTGCAGATCTGGCCTCTTTTCTTCATAAACTTCCACTTTTACTTTTCTTAGAGCACAAAGCGTTAAGGTATTGCTTCTTTTCTTTAGATCTTACCTTCTTTTCTTCAGTTCTGTCCTTCCTTTCTTAGCACAAAGCCTCACGGTCGAGTAAAACACTGTGCACTAGGGAAACAGATCTATGCACAGAGCTTCCACAGTTTTCCAATTGAATCTTCACACAAAGCTTCTTCTCCCTTAGTTCCCAGCAATCACAGTTTCAGGTCCCGACAACGGAACCATTTGTTGGCACAGGGGCAAACCTAGGGTTCAATGCTACAAGAGCACACCAACAAAACCCTAACTACTATCCCTTTCGGTAACACCTGCGAAGCAGATGAAGTCTCACCCGAGGTAGAGGCAGGGGTGGTTGTAGGAATCAAGTGTCTGCAACCTAAGTTTTGACACAGATCTATGATTATATCACTTACAAAGAACTTAGCATCGATCATTCATCAATATACAATCTTTATTATACTTCGCAAATAACAAAGAGCATCGCAGAATTCACTTAGATCTAAAGGATTTCATTACTTAACAACAGTAAAATAGATTAGATCCAGTAGAACAACACTAGGCATCTTCATACATGTCATATCTACATTCACATACATCTAAGAAGCACAAAGAATAAATAGATCTATCTAAATATATCAAAGCACTTAGAAAATAATCACATCAATGCATCAGAACAAGGCACAAAGCAGACAACATAGGATTTATGTGGTTCACCCCCACTCTAGGGCTACATCCACCAACTCTTCTTCTCTATTATTTTCAGCCAAGCGGTTACAAGCACAGAGCCACCAAAACCTATTGTGCACAGGACAGAAGATCTGCACAGCTCGCTAGATCCTTATTCCTTGCGTTATAGCACAAAGCCTTCTACAAATTCTTACAATAACTTACACTCAGCTTCTGCAAGTCTCATATAGGCACTAAGCTCTTACATATATTACTTGCACTTAGCATACATCACATAGACATATTATTCGAATCCCTATCTTACATTGCCTATCCTTCTATTTATACATACAAAAGTGGGCTTCACGGTTGAGTAAAAAGATGCACACTAGGGCAACAAATCTATGCACAGAGCTTCCACGGTTTTCCAATTGAATCTTCGCACAAAGCTTCTTCTCCCTTACTTCCCAGCAATTATATTTCCAGGTCCCAGCAACGAAACCATTTGTTGTCACAGGGGAAGACCCAGGGTTCAATTCTACAAGAGTGCACCAACAAAACCCTCACTACCGGCCCTTTCGGCAACACCTGCGAAGCAGATGAAGTCTCACCCGAGGTAGAGGCAGGGCTGGTTGTAGGACTCAAGTGTCTGCAACCTAAGTTGGGACACAGATCTGTGATTATATCTCTTATAGAGAACTTAGCATCGATCATTCATCAATATCCAATCCTTATTATACTTCGCAAATAGCACAGAGCATCGTGACATTCACTTAGATACAAAGGATTTGATTACTTAACAATAGTAAAACATATCAGATCCAGTAGACCAGCACTAGGTATATTCATACATGTCAGATCTACATTCACATGCATCTAAGAAGCACAAATCATAAATAGATCTATCTAAATATATCAAAGCACTTAACAAATAATCACATCAATGCATCAGAACAAGGCACAAAGAAGACAACACAAGATTTATGTGGTTCACCCCCACTCTGGGGCTACGTCAACCAACTCTTCTTCTCTATTACCATCGGCCAAGCAGTTACAAGCACAGAGACACCAAACCCTACAGTGCATAGGACAAAATATCTATGCAGCTTGCTAGATCCTTCTTCCTTGCATTATACCACAAAGCCTTCTACAACTTCTTACAATAACTTGCACTCAGCTTCTGCAAGTATCGTATAGGCACTAAGCTCTTACAAATCTTACTTTCACTTAGAATACATCACATAGACATACTATTCGACTCCCTCTCTTACATTACTATCCTTCTATTTATACATACAAAAGTGGGCCTAAGCGTGGGTAGACCTACGGGCCGAAATCCCTTTCCCATTACATATTCCCCAAAACCCCAAAAAGGGACCCAAAAGTTGGTCGAGATTCTTCAATCTCCGCTTCATCTATCACTCCATCTTCGACAGGCTGTCGAAGTCCCAAAAATAGTCAAATATGACCAAGTGTTCCCAAAACTTGGTCAAGGGCTAACATGCCAAATTCCTGAAGCGGGAGCACAGCCGTCGATTGGAGAGACACGCGTCAGCAGCTATTTCATTCTGGAAGATATCCAGTCATAAGAAGAAATGGTTAGAGACTTGAGATTCCCGAAGGACGGATTCACGGAGGAGATCCTAAATGCAAATTTAAAGGCACATTTCTCGAAATATCTTCCACTCCAGAATATTGTGATGCAAAGGAAAGTGGATATTTGATATTTGAAACTCCCGAAGGACGGAAACTCAGAATCAACAACAACCATTGATTTGGTCGGAAGCTATGTGTCAACAGATCGTGGAGATCTGGGATCGCACGTGGAAGGAGGAAAGAAGGAAGGAATAGGAGGATAAATCACAAACGTTGATCATGTATCATTGCAGAGGTGAAAGAGATCGATGGACATGAAGGATTGTGTGTTAAAATACTGTGTAACTGCAAAGAATATTCTTAGCCCCTTTTGTGGATAAAGATAAAATATATTTATTATTGATTAGATCAATTCCCTTTTGTGGATTGATCATGTTGAGCATTGTAATTGACTAAATCCCCTTTTGTGGATTGGTCAAACCCTAATTGTAATAGGCTAAATAAGAAGTCGGCCCCAGAATATATTAAAGAGGCCCCAAAATATATTAAAGGTGGTTACAACCACCCAAAAGAAGAAGTCTGCCTTTCCAGTAAAGAGACACTTCCAGAATTGTATAAATAAGAGAGGCCAATGCCTCATTTAGACACACACTCAACTCACTCATCTAGTGCATAAGTATTGAAGGAAGCTGCATTTACCAGTTGTCGGAAGAAGGAAGAGAGAGAGAGGCACATCCTTGGGAGAGGAATTTCTGTGTTGTTTGGTTCATTGTCTTGGCATTGTATTAGCTATCTATATTAAGTTTTTCTGGGTTTTCTTCCCCTTGAGGGTTTCCCAGGATAAATGCTTGTGTACTCTTGTGATTGTGTTTCTCTTAGTGATCCTGTATATTCTATTGTTATCTAGTAAATAGAAAGGTAACCTAATAATATCTTAAACTTTAACATGGTATCAGAGCTAAGCTGAAGACAATATCTTTCACAGGAAAAAGAAAAACGTCACTGTTGTTGTACATGAAAATTAGGGTTTTTTATTGAAGAAGATTTTCATCCCCAAATCCATCTAGAAAGGTGTGCCCTACCTCAAGGAACATTTTGGCATCTTCAGCGCACATTTTCAGTGGCTAGATCTCCCAGAAAGTGAAACCCTAGTTTTCAAAAAGTACCAGAAGAACCAGAAGTACCAGAGTACCAGAAGTACCAGAAAACCAAAAGTACCAAAAAACCAGAAGCACCAGTCCATAAATCTGTTGGTCCAGTTTCAAGGGTCAAAATTTGGATTTTCAGAAATCTAACTGTACCAGCATACTCACATCAGTGCAGCGCATCTTTTGGTGAGTTCAGTTTTCAGATCCAAGAAAGTTGATTTTTTTATTATTTCTATAGCCCGGAGGGCTAGGGTTCCTACTACAAGAAAGAATGTCTACTAGCATGAGGGTAGAAGACAGGATGGAAGGATCTAGAAACTTCATATCTTGGAAGCATAGGTTGTAGATGATTCTAGACGAGAATGATCTCCTAGAACATGTTACAATGGGTGTACCAAAACTAGATGAAGAAGAGAAAAGGACCAAGCATAAGAAGAATGAAAAGAAAGCAAAGAGAATCATGTCAGATTCTGGAAAAGATCACTTGATCCCTCATATATCTGAACTATAGATAGCTAGGCAAATGTATGAAGCACTCAACAGATTATATGAAAGAAAAGACATTTGTTGGAATCTTACCTTAAGAAATCAACTTCGTAATATGAATATGGACAACTCAGAATCTGTCACATCCTATCTTATGAGAGATTCTCAGATTAGAGATCATCTTGTAGCCATTGGAGATGTCATTAGTGACAAATATCTTGTAACCACAACCCTAAATGGGTTTCCAAAATTTTGGATTCCTTTTGTACAAGGAGTGTGTGCAAGAAGCAAGTTACCCAAGTTTGATAAGTTATGGGCAGATTGCACACATGAAGAATCTAGACTTGCAGACCAACATAAGAGATTAATTGTTGACAAAGAGGAAGCTCTTATAGTTCAAAAGAACAAAATAATTTCCTTCAGGAGGAACAATAAAGCAACTAACTTCGTAAGAGTTCCAGACAAGAGGAGAGATGTTTGAATGGTCAGATGCTACAACTGTCAAAATTTGGGAAACTTTTCCTATGACTATCCTCGAGGAAAAGGGAAAAGAAAGCATCAAGCACATGTGGCAGAGGAAGAGGAATATCCTCCCTCAAAGAAATCTTTAGTAGAAATTAAGGATTATGTACTTTAAGTTGAAGATAGTTGATAGCAAATGGTGGAGTCCGTGGAGCCTCCCCACACAAAAAACAAAAGATAAGTATTCATGTTTATTTTTAGTATCTTTAATTTAATACTTTATCATTACAAGTTAGATTTATGTGAGAATGTGAATTAACCTCATTTTATTTTAGTGTCTATGAAGACTTATTAAAGAAAAAGATAAAGAGCTAAAATATTTATTTCAGGTATGATCACTCATGAGAGTGACAAAGAAAGCATATTGTAAGTAAGTTTACAATTCTCAGAAGAAAGAACTTATGTCGTGACTTGTAGAAGTTAGACAACATGAGAAGGACATATGATATGGTGACAGTCAGTAAAGACCAGACAATATCTAGTATTTATATAGGAGAAAGAGGCTCCTAAAGATGCAGAACAAAAATATTCAAGATGAAGAAAAGATGGATACTCAGATATAGTGGATGAGATCCAGGTAACTACAGGTTGCTCCAGTACCGTTCTTAAAGGTGTAGATGGAGCAGGTTGATCCAGTATGAATACAGAAAGAAATAAATATTTGAACTCAAAAAGGCACCCATGATATTAGAGAAGAAAACTTCAAGGATGATGATTAGAAGCTATTATCTTGGTGAAAGAGGGAGCCATGTCTCCAAGTTCGAAATGAAGGATCGCAATTTGATGCAGTTAGAAAAACAGATGGATGGTGCCTAGATATTTTGATCAAGATGAAAGATATCCAGTATATGGATGGTTCCCAATAGATGGGTAACATGGTATTATACCATGGAAAGGTTTTGGACCACAAGATATTTTTCCAGATCCCATAGGTATACCTTCGTAGAGAAGGAGAAAGAGAAAATACCTTTGTAGAGAAGGAAAGAGAAATCCCACAGGTAGACCTTCATAGAGAAGGAAATAGAAGAGACCTTAGTAGAGAAGAAAAATGAGAAATTTGCCAAGGTTGGCCTCTGTCCAAGTGTTGAGTTTTGGATACTCTAGGGACATGCTAGAATACCCTCGTAGAGAGGGGTGTGACCACCCTCGTAGAGAGGAATCTGGATGTTTCTCCAAGGGGTAGCGGGCAGATACTCTCCTCTAGCCAAGGATTGAGTAGTCTAGATTACAAACCTTAACCATGTGGAATGGTTAGTTGGCTCTTAAGGTTTGTGTCATGATCCTGTGTGGATCATGGAAAGGGATTCTAGTCTTGCCCAGGCTAGCATCTTAGCTTCTCTAGTTCATGTGGGATGACTAGGAGGGAAGCTATGGTGGTAGTCCTCCCCAGTGGATGGGTGAGATAGATGACTACAAGAGAAGGGAGAGCATAAAAGGAATGGAAAAAATCATAGAATATCTTCTATGTGAAGATAAGAAAGTAGTATCTTCTGCATTAAGACGAAAGAAAGAAAAATTATCTTATGCGTGAAGATAAAGAGAACAAAACTTCCTATGATTTATAGATATGCCAGTCAATGATCATGATGCTAGATGACCAAGTGGATGCCTCCAATTATACAGTTGATGATGTTACCCAGTTGATGATGTTATCCAGTTGATGATGTTGCCCAGTTGATGATGTTATCCAGTGGATGTTGCTACCTATTTGATGTTGACCTCCAGTGACCTGTCAAAAGATAAAGAATATCCTTCTTGTTAAGAGGGAGTGTTAAAATATTGTGTAACTACAAAGAATATTCTTATCCCCTTTTGTGGATAAAGATAAAATATATTTATTATTGATTAGATCAATCCCCTTTTTTGGATTGATCATGTCGAGCATTGTAATTGACCAAATCCCCTTTTGTGGATTGGTCAAACCCTAATTGTAATAGGCTAAATAAGAAGTTGGCCCCATAATATATTAAAGAGGCCCCAAAAGATATTAAAGGTCATTATAACCACCCAGAAGAAGAAGTTTGCTCTGCCAGTGAAGAGACACTTTCACAGGTGCCAGAATTGTATAAATAAGAGAGGCCAATGCCTCATTTAGACACACACTCAGCTCACTCATCTAATGCGCAAGTATTGAAGGAAGGTACAGTTATAAGTTGTCGGAAGAAGGAAGAGAGAGAGAGGCGCATCCTTGGGAGAGGAATTTCTTTGTTGTCTGGTTCATTAGCTTGGCATTGTATTGGATATCTATATTAAGGAAGTTTTGTTGGGTTTTCTTCCCCTTGAGTGTTTCCTAGGATAAATTCTTGTGTACTCTTGTGATTGTGTTTCTCTCAGTGATCATGTCTATGCTATTATTATCTATTAAATAGAAAGGTAACCTAATAATACCTTAAACTTTAACATTATGGGGCCAAGACTTGCTAGATTTTTAATTTTTCTTGAGCGGGCTGCAATTTATACCATGGTTTTGATAAAGAGATACATGGAAGCTGGAGGTGGATTGTGGGGTGAAAAGCATTTTGGTCTAAAACAACTCTTACCCATTCCTACAATAACATAATTTTATAGGGTCATAGCCCAGGGACATATAAAAGAAGGGTCTAGTGAAAAGAAGCTAGCACCCGCAAAGTGAAGAGCGCCCAGAGTGCGTAGACAGAGGGTGTGGGTATCACAGGACATGCACCTTAGAAAAAAGGGGCATGTGTAAAATTGTTTTGGGTTCAAAGGGGAACCCAAAGGGTCAATCCTACTTGAAAGAGTGAAAATATCCTAGACCAGGAGGTGGCAGAACCCCAGGAGGGTAAGGGGGCTGCATCAGGTGGTATCAGAGCATAGTTTTTTCTTGTAGACAACAAGAAAAAGAGGAAAGGAGGTAAAGGATATACTCTTATACCAGGTTGTATCAGAGCTTGAATTTTCGTCTGTAGATTTTAGGCAAAATAGAAAGAGGAGAAGACCTAATTTTTTCTTGCAGACAACAGACAAGAGGGAGACGGTGAAAAGAGATAATCTGGTAACATTAGATGATATCAGAGGTTTAAATTTTCCTGTAGACAGCAGGTGAAAAGAAGGCAGAGTACTGATGCTCTGTGAGAAGGTTGTTGCATGTGCACAACAACAAAAATTTAAATAGCCAGGTGAGTTGTGAGAGAATATGAAGATGCTCTAAAATGTAGAGTGATCCATAGGTTTTCCAGGAGGGCAGGTAGAAGGTGGAAATGGCTACTGAAGTCCATGAGCATGGTTGAAGAGGAGACCGCAAGAGGAAATACAATCTAGAGATGGATCTGGAGCTTGATGAGATAAGAGAAAATATGGATAGGCTAGCATTGAGGATGAAGCAAGAGGCAAAGGTACACTAGGGGTACGAATGTCCTATGAACAGGATGGTAAAATGGCCTGTTCAAAAGTTGTTGGCCAAAAAACAAAAAAAAAATGGTAAGGAGGTGGTTGAGGCATGCTGAAAACCTCAGTGACATAGAGGAGGAAATGGTTTCCATCTGTGAACTAGAAATTGGGAGACACCTCAATGATAAGGAGGAGGTGAGATCAGATAAAGATTTCATAAACTGCCAGGTGGGAAGAAATATAATTTCAAGTTGCCAGGTGGGAAATGGAAAGAGATCAATGGAAGGTCTCATATGCTGCCAGAGGAGCAGTGCTGAAAGTTTAAATTTCCAGGTGGGAAATGAGATGGGATCGGTTGATCTCATAGACTGCTAGGTGGGCAGAAGAGAAGTCCCAAATTTCCATGTGGGCAGGGGGGAAGAAATGAGATTGTCTAAAAGTCTCCAGAGCTCAGAAGTGAGTTCAAGTCAGTAAGTAGTGCTGATAGGTGACGATTCATGTGGATTTGCAGACCATGTGAATGAATATTATGAGAAGTTAAATACTTTAACCATCCAGGAGGAGGATCAGAGGAGCATTCTAATTATTGGAGGGATCAAGACGTTCCTACCAAATAACCAAGTAAAGGCTAGTGCACATGATGGAAGTGCAACAATAGAGAAAATATAGCCAACAGAAACTATCAAAGAAGAAGAAATGGAGCAGACACCGATGTCTACCCCAGTAGAAGGAGAAGAGGATTCGATAGAATTGCTCAAAATTTTCAGCTGGGAAGATGAACAAAAGATGATTGCAGTACTAAAGACTGCAGCAGAAGAGGAAGAAAACAACATGTATTTTGTTGATCTATATGAAGAATTGGAAACCCTAGAAAGAAGGGTGATAGTGCAGAGCATGCCTATCCAACAGGTCAATTTGGAGATAGATGGAGGAGCATACCAGCCAAAGGAACAACTGGAGAAAGATGGAGTTGAACCAACGTAAGGAGAACTGGCAGAAGAAAATCTGTCAAGGGAAGAAACTGAGAAGCAGTTCAATGATGATACTGCATAACCAAAGTTTATAGCAGGGTGGAAAGCTAATTCCATAGAAGAAGAAAACTATATGGGGGATCAAGATGGTCTACCCACTGATAAGGAATAGTTGCAGCCAAGAAGACTGCATAAGAAGAGCTATCCACTAGAGCAGATGGACAGGATGATAGAGGAGATACGAAGGCTGATGTTGAGGTCAGTGCAAGAAATAGTTAGCAAAAGGAAGTTGAACAGAGGAGAAACTACAACAACAGTAGGGAATAAAGAGAAAAGGAAGTAACAACAACAATGACATAGCTGGAGAGGAGCAAGAGGACAACTCCAAGGTAGAGTTTGGGATCCAGGAGGACTTTAACACTGGAGAAGAGAAGCTCATGAGCAGGAGCTCATGATTTTCACAATAGCGGAATATGATGTAGGATCATCGCTCCACCTCAGCAAATGCGCCAGCAATCCAATGCATAAGCACACAATGGAGAAAGGGAGAGGCATTAACAGTCCCATTTTTAAAATTTGAAATCAGATCCTATGGGTATTTACATTGTAAGGATGTAAGATCCAATCCATAGCATTGTACAGGTAGCGGATAGAGTCACCTTAAATGGTTGACTGCAAGCAGGTCTAGATCATAGTCAAGTCTGGACATTCATTTATGTAATGAAGTCGTAGGAGTATGGTGTCATAACTGAGACAACGATGACACTAAGGCGGTGGAGAGGATAAGCTCATAGAGCCCTCTTTTGAAAAGAGGGAGAGAGAGAGAGATATCTTGATAGAGT
>ML847934.1:6515-29623 GCA_009831015.1 Picea engelmannii | reverse complement strand
GCTTTATGTTTATAACACTGGTTTTCACAGTAAAGACTTACTGCCACTAAGATTAATGATTCAAAGTTAAAAAGGAGAGAAATTGTTAATAATTTACAATAACTGATTCACCCCCCCCTCTCAGTTATTTCATACCTGTAACAAATGGAACCATTTGTTGGCACAGGGGCAGACCCAGGGTTCAATGCTACAAGAGCACACCAACAAAACCCTAACTACTAGCCCTTTCGAAAACACCTGTGAAGAAGATGAAGTCTCACCCGAGGTAGAGGCAGGGGTGGTTGCTGGACTCAAGTGTCTGCAACCTAAGTTTTGACACAGATCTATGATTATATCGCTTACAAAGAACTTAGCATCGATCATTCATCAATATACAATCTTTATTATACTTCGCAAATAACAAAGAGCATCGCAACATTCACTTAGATCTAAAGGATTTCATTACTTAACAACAGTAAAATAGATCAGATCCAGTAGAACAACACTAGGCATCTTCATACATGTCATATCTACATTCACATACATCTAAGAAGAACAAAGAATAAATAGATCTATCTAAATATATCAAAGCACTTAGAAAATAATCACATCAATGCATCAGAACAAGGTGCAAAGCAGACAACATAGGATTTATGTGGTTCACCCCCACTCTGGAGCTACATCCACCAACTCTTCTTCTCTATTATCGTCGGCCAAGCGGTTACAAGCACAGAGCCACCAAAACCTATTGTGCACAGGACAAAAGATCTGCACAGCTCGCTAGATCCTTATTCCTTGCGTTATAGCACAAAGCCTTCTACAAATTCTTACAATAACTTACACTCAACTTCTGCAAGTCTCATATAGGCACTAAGCTCTTACATATATTACTTGCACTTAGCATACATCACATAGACATATTATTCGAATCCCTCTCTTACATTGCCTATCCTTCTATTTATACATACAAAAGTGGGCTTCATGGTCTAGTAAAAAGATGCACACTAGGGAAACAAATCTATGCACAGAGCTTCCACGGTTTTCCAATTGAATCTTCGCACAAAGATTCTTCTCCCTTACTTCCCGGCAATTAGATTTCCAGGTCCCAGCAACGAAACCATTTGTTGTCACAGGGGAAGACCCAGGGTTCAATTCTACAAGAGCGCACCAACAAAACCCTCACTACCGGCCCTTTCGGCAACACCTGTGAAGCAGATGAAGTCTCACCCGAGGTAGAGGTAGGGGTGGTTGTAGGACTCAAGTGTCTGCAACCTAAGTTGGGACACAGATCTGTGATTATATCACTTATAGAGAACTTAGCATCGATCATTCATCAATATCCAATCCTTATTATACTTCGCAAATAGCACAGAGCATCGTGACATTCACTTAGATAAAAAGGATTTGATTACTTAACAATAGTAAAACATATCATATCTAGTAGACCAACACTAGGAATCTTCATACATGTCAGATCTACATTCACATACATCTAGGAATCACAAATCATAAATAGATCTATCTAAATATATCAAAGCACTTAACAAATAATCACATCAATGCATCAGAACAAGGCACAAAGAAGACAACACAAGATTTATGTGGTTCACCCCCACTCTGGGGCTACATCAACCAACTCTTCTTCTCTATTATCATCGGCCAAGCAGTTACAAGCACAGAGCCACCAAACCCTACTGCGCATAGGACAAAAGATCTACGCAGCTTGCTAGATCCTTCTTCCTTGCGTTATACCACAAAGCCTTCTACAACTTCTTACAATAACTTGCACTCAGCTTCTGCAAATATCGTATAGGCACTAAGCTCTTACAGATCTTACTTTCACTTAGCATACATCACATAGACATACTATTCGACTCCCTCTCTTACAATACTATCCTTTTATTTATACATACAAAAGTGGGCCTAAGCGTGGGTAGACCTACTGGCCGAAATCCCTTTCCCATTACATATTCCCCAAAACCCAAAAAAGGGACCCAAAAGTAGGTCGAGATTCTGCAATCTCCGCTTCATATATCACTCCATATTTGACAGGCTGTCGAAGTCCCAAAAACAGTCAAATATGACCAAGTGTTCCCAAAACTTGGTCAAGGGCTAACATGCCAAATTCCTGAAGCGGGAGCACAACCATCGATTGGAGAGACACGCGTCAACAACTATTTCATTTTGGAAGATATCCAGTCATAAGAAGCAAGGGTTCGAGAATTGAGATTCCTGAAAGCCGGATTCATGGAGGAGATCCTAAATGCAAATTTAAAGGCACATTTCTCGAAAGCTTTTCCACTCCAGAATATTGTGATGCAGAGGAAAGTGGATATTTGAGATTTGAAACTCCCGAAGGACGGAAACTCGAAATCAACAACAACCATTGATTTGGTCGGAAGCTACGTGTCAACAGATCATGGAGATCTAGGATCACATGTGGAAGGAGGAAAGAAGGAAGGAATAGGAGGATAAATCACAAACGTTGATCATGTATCATTGCAGAGGTGAAAGAGATCGATGGACATGAAGGATTGTGTGTTAAAATATTGTGTAACTGCAAAGAATATTCTTATCCCCTTTTGTGGATAAAGATAAAATATATTTATTATTGATTAGATCAATTCCCTTTTGTGGATTGATCATGTCAAGCATTGTAATTGACCAAATCCCCTTTTGTGGATTGGTCAAACCCTAATTGTAATAGGCTAAATAAGAAGTCGGCCCCATAATATATTAAAGAGGCCCCAAAATATATTAAAGGTGGTTATAACCACCCAAAAGAAGAAGTCTGCCTTGCCAGTAAAGAGACACTTCCAGAATTGTATAAATAAGAGAGGCCAGTGCCTCATTTAGACACACACTCAACTCACTCATCTAGTGCATAAGTATTGAAGGAAGCTGCATTTACTAGTTGTCGGAAGAAGGAAGAGAGAGAGAGGCACATCCTTGGGAGAGGAATTTCTGTGTTGTTTGGTTCATTGTCTTGGCATTGTATTAGCTATCTATATTAAGTTTTGCTGGGTTTTCTTCCCCTTGAGGGTTTCCCAGGATAAATGCTTGTGTACTCTTGTGATTTTGTTTCTCTCAGTGATCATGTATATTCTGTTGTTATCTAGTAAATAGAAAGGTAATCTAATAATAGCTTAAACTTTAACATGGTATCAGAGTTAAGATGAAGACAACATCTTTCACAGGAAAAAGAAAAACATCACTGTTGTCGTACATGAAAATTAGGGTTTTTTTTATTGAAGAAGGTTTTCATCCCCAAATCCATCTAGAAATGTGTGCCCTACCTCAAGGAACATTTTGGCATCTTCAGTGCACATTTTCAGTGGCTAGATCTCCCAGAAAGTGAAACCCTAGTTTTCAAAAAGTACCAGAAGAACCAGAAATACCAGAGTACCAGAAGAACCAAAAAACCAAAAGTACCAAAAAACCAGAAGCACTAGTCCATAAATCTGTTGGTCCAGTTTCAAGGGTCAAAATTTGGATTTTCAGAAATCTAACTGTACCAGCATACTCGCATCAGTGCAGTGCATCTTTTGGTGAGTTCAGTTTTCAAATCCAAGAAAGTTGATTTTTTTATTATTTCTATAGCCCGGAGGGCTAGGGTTCCTACTACAAGAAAGAATGGCTACCAGCATGAGGGTAGAAGACAGGATGGAAGGATCTAGAAACTTCATATCTTGGAAGCATAGGTTGCAAATGATTCTAGACGAGAATGATCTCCAAGAACATGTTACAATGGGTGTACTAGAACTAGATGAAGAAGAGAAAAGGACCAAGCATAAGAAGAATGAAAAGAAAGCAAAGAGAATCATGTCAGATTCTGTAAAAGATCACTTGATCCCTCATATATCCAAACTATAGATAGCTAGGAAAATGTATAAAGCACTCAACATATTATATGAAAGCAAAGACATTTGTTGGAATCTTACCTTAAGAAATCAACTTCGTAATATGAAGATGGACAACTCAGAATCTGTCACATCCTATCTTATGAGAGATTCTCAGATTAGAGATCAGCTTGTAGCCATTGGAGATGTCATTAGTGACAAAGATCTTGTAACCACAACCCTAAATGGGTTTCCAAAATTTTGGATTCCTTTTGTACAAGGAGTGTGTGCAAGAAGCAAGTTACCCAAGTTTGATAAGTTATGGGCAGATTGCACACATGAAGAATCTAGACTTGCAGACCAACATAAGAGATTAATTGTTGACAAAGAGGAAGCTCTTATAGTTCAAAAGAACAAAAGAAGTTCCTTCAGGAGGAACAATAAAGCAACTAACTCCGTAAGAGTTCCAGATAAGAAGAGAGATGTTTCAAAGATCAGATGCTACAACTGTCAAAAGTTGGGAAACTTTTCCTATGACTATCCTCGAGGAAAAGGGAAAAGAATGCATCAAGCACATGTGGCAGAGCAAGAGGAATATCCTCCCTCAAAGAAATATTTAGCAGAAATTAAGGATTGTGTACTTTAAGTTGAAGATAGTTGATAGCAAATGGTGGAGTCCATGGAGCCTCCCCACACAAAAAACAAAAGATAAGTATTCATGTTTATTTTTAGTATCTTTAATTTAATACTTTATCATTACAAGTTATATTTATGTGAGAATGTGAATTAACCTCGTTTTATTTTAGTGTCTATGAAGACTTATCAAAGAAAAGGATAAAGAGCTAAAATATTTATTTCAGGTATGCTCACTCATGAGAGTGACAAAGAAAGCATATTGTAAGTAAGTTTACAAGTCTCAGAAGAAAGAACTTATGCCGTGACCTGCAGAAGTTAGACAACATGAGAAGGACATATGATATGGTGACAGTCAGTAAAGACCAGACAATATCCAATATTTATATAGGAGAAAGAGGATCCTAAAGATGCAGAACAAAAATATTCAAGATGAAGAAAAGATGGATACTCAGATATAGTGGATGAGATGCAGGTAACTACAGGTTGCTCCAGTACCATTCTTAAAGGTGTAGATGGAGTAGGTTGATCCAGTATGAATACAGAAAGAAAGAAATATTTGAACTCAAAAAGGCACCCAGGATATTAGAGAAGAAAACTTCAAGGATGATGATTAGAAGCTATTAGCTTGGTGAAAGAGGGATCCATGTCTCCAAGTTCGAAATGAAGGATCACGATTTGATGCAGTTAGAAAAATAGATGGATGGTGCCCAGATATTTTGATCAAGATGAAAGCTATCCAGTATATGGATGGTTCCCAATAGATGGGTAACATGGTATTATACCATGGAAAGGTTTTGGACCACAAGATATTTTTTCAGATCCCATAGGTATACCTTCGTAGAGAAGGAGAAAGAGAAAATACCTTTGTAGAGAAGGAAAGAGAAATACCACAAGTAGACCTTCATAGAGAAGGAAATAGAAGAGACCTTAGTAGAGAAGAAGAATGAGAAATTTTCCAAGGTTGGCCTTTGTCCAAGTGTTGAGTTTTGGATACTCTAGGGACATGCTAGAATACCCTCGTAGAGAGGGGTGTGACCACCCTCGTAGAGAGGAATCTGGATGTTTCTCCAAGGGGTAGCAGGCATATACTCTCCTCTGGCCAAGGATTGAGTAGTCTAGAACACAAACCTTGACCATGTGGAATGGTTAGTTGGCTCTTAAGGTTTGTGTCATGATCCTGTGTGGATCATGGAAAGGGAGTCTAGTCTTGCCCAGGCTAGCATCTTAGCTTCTCTAGTTCATGTGGGATGACTAGGAGGGAAGCTATGGTAGTAGTCCTCCCCAGTGGATGGGTGAGATAGATGAATACAAGAGAAGGGAGAGCATAAAAGGAATGGAAAAAATCATAGAATATCTTCTATGTGAAGATAAGAAAGTAGTATCTTCTGCATTAAGACAAAAGAAAGAAAAAGTATCTTATGCGTGAAGATAAAGAGAACAAAACTTCCTATGATTTATAGATATGCCATTCAATGATCATGATGCTAGATGACCAAGTGGATGCCTCCAATTATACAGTTGATGATGTTACCCAGTTGATGATGTTATCCAGTTGATGACGTTACCCAATTGATGATGTTGCCCAGTTGATGATGTTATCCAGTGGATGTTGCTACCTATTTGATGTTGACCTCCAGTGACCTGTCAAAAGATAAAGAATATCCTTCTTGTTAAGAGGGAGTGTTAAAATATTGTGTAACTACAAAGAATATTCTTATCCCCTTTTGTGGATAAAGATAAAATATATTTATTATTGATTAGATCAATCCCCTTTTGTGGATTGATCATGTCGAGCATTGTAATTGACCAAATCCCCTTTTGTGGATTGGTCAAACCCTAATTGTAATAGGCTAAATAAGAAGTCGGCTCCATAATATATTAAAGAGGCCCCAAAATATATTAAAGGTGGTTATAACCACCCAGAAGAAGAAGTTTGCTCTGCCAGTGAAGAGACACTTCCACAGGTGCCAGAATTGTATAAATAAGAGAGGCCAATGCCTCATTTAGACACACACTCAGCTCACTCATCTAATGCGCAAGTATTGAAGGAAGGTACAGTTATGAGTTGCCGGAAGAAGGAAGAGAGAGAGAGGCGCATCCTTGGGAGAGGAATTTCTTTGTTGTTTGGTTCATTAGCTTGGCATTGTATTGGATATCTATATTAAGGAAGTTTTGCTGGGTTTTCTTCCCCTTGAAGGTTTCCTAGGATAAATTCTTGTGTACTCTTGTGATTGTGTTTCTCTCAGTGATCCCGTCTATGCTATTATTATCTAGTAAATAGAAAGGTAACCTAATAATAGCTTAAACTTTAACATTGTGGGGCCAAGACTTGCTAGATTTTTAATTTTTCTTGAGCGGGCTACAATTTATACCATGGTTTTGATAAAGAGATACATGGAAGCTGGAGGTGGATTGTGGGGTGAAAAGCGTGTTGGTCTAAAACAACTATTACCCATGCCTACAGTAAAATAATTTTATAGGGTCATAGCCCAGGGACATATAAAAGAAGGGTCTAGTGAAAAGAAGCTAGCACCCACAAAGTGAAGAGCGCCCAGAGTGCGTAGACAGAGGGTGTGGGTATCATGGGACATGCACCTTAGAAAAAAGGGGCCTATGTAAAATTGTTTTGGGTTCAAAGGGGAACCCAAAGGGTCAATCCTACTCGAAAGAGTGAAAATATCCTAGACCAGGAGGTCGCAGAACCCCAGGAGGGTAAGGGGGCTGCATCAGGTGGTATCAAAGCATAGTTTTTTCTTGTAGACAACAAGAAAAAGAGGAAAGGAGGTAAAGGATATACTCTTATACCAGGTTGTATCAGAGCTTGAATTTTCATCTGTAGATTTTAGGAAAAATAGAAAGAGGAGAAGACCTAATTTTTTCTTGCAGACAACAGACAAGAGGGAGACGGTGAAAAGAGATAATCTGGTAACATTAGATGATATTAGAGGTTTAAATTTTCCTGTAGACAGTAGGTGAAAAGAAGGCAGAGTACTGATGCTCTGTGAGAAGGTTGTTGCATGTGCACAACAACAAAAATTTAAATAGCCAGGTGAGTTGTGAGAGAATATGAAGATGCTCTCAAATGTAGAGTGATCCATAGGTTTTCCAGGAGGGCAGGTAGAAGGTGGAAATGGCTACTAAAGTCCATGATCATGGTTGAAGAGGAGACCGCAAGAAGAAATACAATCCAGAGATGGATTTGGAGCTTGATGAGATAAGAGAAAATATGGATAGGCTAGCATTGAGAATGAAGCAAGAGGCAAAGGTACACTGGGGGTACGAATGTCCTCTGAACAGGAAGGTAAAATGGCCTGTTCAAAAGTTGTTGGCCAAAAAACAAAAAAAAATGGTAAGGAGGTGGCTGAGGCATGCTGAAAACCTCAGTGACATAGAGGAGGAAATGGTTTCCATATGTGAACTAGAAATTTGGAGACACCTCAATGATAAGGAGGAGGTGAGATCAGATAAAGATTTCATAAACTGCCAGGTGGGAAGAAATATAATTTCAAGTTGCCAGGTGGGAAATGGAAAGAGATCAATGGAAGGTCTCATATGCTGCCAGAGGAGCAGTGTTGAAAGTTTAAATTTCCAGGTGGGAAATGAGATGGGATCGGTTGATCTCATAGACTGCTAGGTGGGCAGAAGAGAAGTCCCAAATTTCCAGGTGGGCAGGGGGGAAGAAATGAGATTGTCTGAAAGTCTCCAGAGCTCAGAAGTGAGTTCAGGTCAGTAAGTAGTGCTGATAGGTGACGATTCATGTGGATTTGCAGACCATGTGAATGAATATTATGAGAATTTAAATACTTTAACCATCCAGGAGGAGGATCGGAGGAGCATTCTAATTATTGGAGGGATCAAGACGTTCCTACCAAATAACCAAGTAGAGGCTAGTGCACATGATGGAAGTGAAACAACAGAGAAAAGATAGCCAAAAGAAACTATCAAAGAGGAAGAAATGGAGCAGACACGGATGTCTACCCCAACAGAAGGAGAAGAGGATTCGATAGAATTGCTCAAAATTTTCAGCTGGGAAGATGAACAAAAAATGATTGCAGTACTGAAGACTGCAGTAGAAGAGGAAGCAAACAACATGTATTTTGTTGATCTATATGAAGAATTGGAAACCCTAGAAAGAAGGGTGATAGTGCAGAGCATGCCTATCCAACAGGTCAATTTGGAGATAGATAGAGGAGCATACCAGCCAAAGGAACAACTGGAGAAAGATGGAGTTGAACCAATGCAAGGAGAACTGGCAGAAGAAAATCTGTCAAGGGAAGAAACTGAGAAGCAGTTCAATGATGATACTGCATAACCAAAGTTTATAGCAGAGTGGAAAGCTAATTCCATAGAAGAAGAAAACTATATGGGGGATCAAGATGGTCTACCCACTGATAAGGAATAGTTGCAGCCAAGAAGACTGCATAAGAAGAGCTAGCCACTAGAGCAGATGGACAGGATGATAGAGAAGATACGAAGGCTGATGTTGAGGTCAGTGCAAGAAATAGTTAGCAAAAGGAAGTTGAACAGAGGAGAAACTGCAACAACAGTAGGGAATAACGAGAAAAGGAAGTAACAACAACAACGACATAGCTGGAGAGGACCAAGAGGACAACTCCAAGGTAGAGTTTGGGATCTAGGAGGACTTTAACACTAGAGAAGAGAAGCTCATGAGCAGGAGCTCATGATTTTCACAATAGTGGATTATGATGTAGGATCATCGCTCCACCTCAGCAAATGCACCAGCAAGCCAATGCATAAGCACACAATGGAGAAAGGGAGAGGCATTAACAGTCCCATTTTTAAAATTTGAAATCAGATCCTATGGGTATTTACATTGTAAGGATGTAAGATCCAATCCATAGCATTGTACAGGTAGTGGACAGAGTCACCTTAAATGGTTGATTGCAAGCAGGTCTAGATCATAGTCAGGTCTGGACATTCATTTATGTAATGAAGTCGTAGGAGTATGGTGTCATAACTGAGACAACGATGACACTAAGGCGGTGGAGAGGATAAGCTCATAGAGCCCTCTTTTGAAAAGAGGGAGAGAGAGAGAGATATCTTGATAGAGTAGAGAGGTCTTAGGAGTATAATTCAAGATAAAGTTAGGTTAGGAGAACTTGAGAGAACTGGGACTCTGTTGCAGCCCATTTTTTATGTCAACATCTGTATAGACACACAAAGATAATTGAAGAGCAATTTTTCCTACACATGGTGTGTTAATGTATTTGTGTTCATTGTTATGCTTTCATGTTTTGAATGTATGAACTGGTGATGTATTGTATAAGTTTCAATTGTTTCTCGTCTTTGAGTTTCAAGTGCAAGGAGTGCACATTGTCCGCAAGGAGTGTGTTGACAGAGGTGAGTTAACCTCAGAGAATCTCAGGAGAGATATCATTGAACCTTCATCAGCATAAGTGAAAGGAGTGCACAAGAAGAACTCTGTGTTGAGTTCAGAGAGAGTCAGAGTTACTGACAACTCTATAGAGCACTACCAGGTGGGCATCAAGCGGGTGCAAATGTGCATGGAGGAACTCTTATCGAGTTCAGGGAGAAGAGTATCATAGGAGGATACTCACAAAGTTATTGAACACTCTGTAGAAAAGATCTGTAAGGTGTGCATTGAGCGAGGAGTTTCCAGGAGGGTACAACGACCCTTTGGAAGGAATCAGAAGGGTCGAGATCCTTAAGAGATTGAGTAAATAAAAAAGATCAGAAAATATAACGCATTCAAGAGCACAAGAAAGATCCAAATAGGCAGGTCCCCAAGAGAATGTTCAAAGGCCGAAACCTTTGAACATTGACAAAATATTCCAAGTTGGAAGAATTGAAAATATCAGGAGGCGGAGCGACAACAACCGTCAGATCGGTTGTGGGAAGGATCCTGGAATGCTATACCTAAGTCCAGTGAACCAAGGAGAGCGCAGAGGAGAATAACATATCCTAACCATCAGATATGAGTGAAGAGGATCGACAGTTGTCCGATATAAGGTAAAGTGCATGAACATTAACTCTTATGGGTGCATAGGAGAGTGGACTGGTCAAATTCCTGAAGTGAATAGGAATTGTCCATTGACTAGGGTGACAGGTGGCGGAAGGATGGAGTTTTGGGTAAAAGTAATATGGGAGGAATGAGTGTGTAGGAGTTGAAACTCCCAAAGCCCGAATATCTGAAGAGTCGAGAGTCGTTGATCTGCAAGGGGACACTTGTCAACAGATCATGAACTCCGAGTAAATTGTAGTGGAGTTTTGATTGAGAACTGAGATTGTCAAAGCCTAAAGAGCCAAAGCGTCGGAGGATCAGAGAGCCGAAGAGCTGAAGGCCCAAAGAGCCGAAGAGTTGAAGGCCCAAAGAACTGAAGAGCCAAAGACCCGAAGAGTGATGGCCTAAGGAGCCGAAGAGTCGAAGAGCTGAAGTGCTAAAGAGACAAAGAGCCGAAGCACCGAAGAACCAAAAATATATGGACCATTAGATCGAGAGGGACATGTGGTGATAGATCATAGGCTTTGAGTAATATGCATTTGAGTTTCGGTTGAAAGTTGAAATTTCTGAAACCCGAAGACCCGAAGTGAATCTAGGTCATCCAATCTAGAGGAGACGTGGTGCAAATATGTGAACTTTGGGTTAAGTCATGAAGTAATTCATAGTCGTCAGATTAGGGGAGACGTTAAGGTATCACAACTATTGATTTAGAGTGGACACGCACCAGTGGATTAGCAACTACAGAAGTTTGACGTATGGAGGAAGGTGAGGTTTGACATTTGATATTTCCAAAGCCCGAAAATCTGAAGTGATGATAGCCATTGATGTGAGGGTGGACACGTGGCAACAGATCCAGAACTCCAGAAGAAAAGCAGAGGGGGAGAAGTATGAAGTCCCGTAGAAGATATCGTTCGTTGATCAAAGAGGGAGATGAAGGACTATTGATATGGTTGAGGAGGCCAAAGTTCTGAAGAGGGAGCATAGTCGTCGATTGGAGAGACACACATCAACAAATATTCCATTCCAGAAGATATCCAATCATAAGAAGCAAGGGTTTGAGAATTGAGATTCCCGAAGGCCAGATTCACAGAGGAGATCCTAACCGCATATTTAAAGGGACAGGTGTCGAAAGATCTTCCACTCCAGAAGATTTTCATGTAGAGGAAAGAGAATATTTGAGATTTGAAACTCCCGAAGGCCAAAAACCTAAAATCAACAACAATCGTTGATTTAGGAGGAAGCTACGTGTTGACAGATTGTGGATATCCGGGATCACACGTTGAAGGAGGAAAGAAGGGAGGAATAGGAGGATAAATCACAACTGTTGATCAAAGATCATCGCCGAGGCGAAAGAGATCGACGAACAGGAAGGTTTATGGGGCTAGGACTTGCTCTAGTTTTAATTTTTCTTGAGCGGGCCGTAATTTATACCACGGTTTTGATAAAGAGATACATGGCAGCTGGAGGTGGATTTCGGGGTGAAAAGCGAGTTGGTATAAAACCACTCTTACCCGCTCCCACAATCTCATAATTCCATAGGGTCATAGCCCAGGGACATTTAAAAGAAGGGTCTAGTGAAAAGAATCTAGCGCCCACAAAGTGAAGAGCGCCCAGAGCGCGTAGACAGAGGGTGAGGGTATCACAGGACCTGTGCCTTAGAAGAAAAGGGGCCTATGTAAAATTGTTTTGGGTTCAAAGGGGAACCCGAAGATTCAATCTGACTGGGAAGAGTGAAAAGAGCTTAGACCGGGAGGTCGCAGAACCCCAAGAGGGTAAAGGGGATGCATCAAATTGTCCCCTTAATTCTTCAAAATACCAATCCGTCAATAAACCATTAATGGCCTCAACCACTTACCTTCCATAACTGATCACGTCGCTCCATCTAGATCAGGTATGATGGAAGGTGTTTTTTTATCCTTAGCAAGCATAATTAAGCTCATTAAACATGCTTCCTATTTTCTTCATAAAAAAAGCTCAACTCCACCTTACCCAACCACGTAATTAATCCCTTCTTCATCAATTCCCACTTGTGTATCATGGCTAGTGATTTTCAAGGTCATTCCCTCTCGATCAGTGGTTTTGGTGTTTTCATTAAATCAAACATAATTTCATGCTTCATAATTATATTTACATGAATCCTTAGCATAATTACATTCTTGGGGGAAAATATGGTGTTACATTCCCCTCCCCCTTAAAGGAACATTGTCTCTGGTGTTTAAAACACCATGTATATATAATTATACAGAAAAAAAAAATGGACATTCTAATCTCATGGAATATTCCAGCTCCCATGTAGCTTCATCTACTCCAAAGTGCTTCCATTGAACCTTGACTTGCAAAATGGCTTGGTTCTGGAGCATTGCTTCTCTCCTGTCTAGGATACATTTTGGTTTAGGATATAATTATCCTTCTGGTTCCACTTGTATCATACTCCAATCAATTACACGATTACATCCATGTACATGTTTCTTTAACAAAGATACATGGAACACATTATGAGCTCTAACAGTAGGTGGTAATGCAATCATGTATGCTATTGGCCCCTCTCTTTCTAGGACTTCAAATGGTCCACAACAGTGGGTTTCTAATTTAGCACACATTCCCATTCTCAAGGAACTTATCTTGGGTTTCACTTGGAGATACACATGATATCCTACTTTGGACTCTCTGTGAGTCCTCTTACCATCTGCATAGATTTTTTTTTGTCTTGAGCTATTTTCATCTTTTTTCCTTCTCTTAACCATTCCTACTCCATATATTTTAGCAATTCAGGCCCAAGCCCAATTTTATCCACTCGACTATCCCAATTGATTGGAACTCTACACTTTTTGTCATGCAAAACCTCAAATAGACTCATTTTCAATGATTCATGATAACCATTACTATAGGTGATTTCTACTAGAGGTAGATATTCTTTCCACTGCTTGGTTTGATGCATAAAATGCATTTTCAACATGTCCTCTAATATTATATTCACTCTTTCAGTATGACCTTATGTTTGAGGATGGAAGGTTGTACTAAATTCCAATTGTGTTCCTAATCCTATAAAGAAGATTTTCCAAAAACTTGAGGTGAACTTGGCATCCCTATCAGAGATTATGGTCTTGGGTAAACCATGAAATATGAAAATTTCCTTTGTAAAACCATTAGAAAAATCTATGGCCTTGAAGGTAGATTTAATAATGATAAAATGAGTTACCTTGCTAATTTTGTCCACTACAACTATGATTGCATCGTGTTGCTTAATTTTCTTTAGTAGACCTATATTGAAATCCATGGAAATATTTAACCATTTCCATTCTGGAATGTGCAAAGGTTGCAATAGAACTATAGGATGTCTATGCTAAAATTTCACCTGTTGACATTCAAAAAATTCACTACTACATATTCAAAAAAATCCAACGAACTGTTTCCGACGGTACAAACAAAATTGGTTGTACTATAAAAAAATACAAGATAAATATTTAAATTTTTCATTTTTTTCAATCCTGCCAGAATTTGTTGGACTTGCAACAAAAACAGATGCTCTTCTCACTTGTGATGTCTAGGACAAGGTGTCATTATTTCTATGAACCTCTATATTTGTCTCAGTACCGACGACACTACTGCTAATCGTTTCTCTCTTCAAAAGGTCATTCGCTGTTTGACAAAGTCAACATTGGCTTGGTCAAATGTCGTCGAAATTCCTATGGACAAAAAATTATAAATATGTTTCATTTTAGAGATGCGGCGACAATTTTCTATAATGATGATGGTTCAGAAAGGGTATAGGGTGTTCTTGTTAAGTGAAAAACATATTTATTTTTATATGTCAATTGCATTAGAAAAATATAATAGATATTCTATTACACCACTCAATTTTATAAGATAATCACCACCATATTTTTGTGGGGAAGAAAGCCAGAAAATATTAGAGGTGGGAAAAAAAGTAAAGAGGCTGAAAAGGGTGACAGTAAATTTTATTTCCCTTGGAAAAAATGTCGTACTACATGCCGCTTAAGAATTTTAATAGAAACATCTAAAAGATTGTTCAACAACATAGGTATTCCAACAGAGGATGAACACCTTCAGTAACCACTCACATAACCATACCAAATATCAACAAACCGATTTTTTGACATGGTAAAACCCCTACAGGGAAACATCCACGGCCCCAACCAACGCAACCACTTGGAGCAGTTTATTAATGAAAAAGAAAATGATTACAGAGAGATTTTACAAGAGAGTTTCTCACAATTGATCATTGACAAATGACCCTCCATGCTCTTTAAATAGAGATCATGGACCAATTGGTTGTTAATCCATGGATCAATGGTCATTAAGATCGAGGAGAATATGAACCGTCGGATCACTCTATGTTGGGAACATATCATGACTGTCGGATTTCCTAACTAGAAATGAATACTAATGCATACTAAAGAAACACACTTTTACCTAACGAAACATTAGACCAAGTAGATCTTAACTAACTCTTAAGTGTCTAAATATCCTAACATCCCCCCTTAAGAACAACTTGGGATAGAATTGAAGGATTTACAATAGTGACACAATAGGAGAATGAAGGAGGAATTAGACCCTATCCCCCCTTAATGACAACTTCATGAACTCCTAACATAGATCGAATTTTGGAAAACTTTGATTTTGTAAGAGATTTTGTGAAAATGTCTGCAACTTGATCTTCTATAGGGAAAAAGAGCACTTCAATAACTTGATCATGAATGAGCTTTCTGATGAAGTTCATGTGTAGCTCAATGTGCTTGTTGCGCTGATGTTGAATTGGGTCTTTGGCGAGCTTGATGGAACTCTGATTGTCGCACCAAAGGATGGTCAGATGATGTTGTTGAAATCCAAACTCTGAAAGGATCTATCGAAGCCACAAGGCTTCTTAACTTGCTTTTACTGCTGCTCGGTACTCTGCTTATGCTGAAGAAAGTGCAATAGCATGTTGTTTCTTATAGGCCCAAGTGACGGGTCTTGAAGCAAGGATAAAAACATAACTCGTAGTATACTTCTGATCATCATGGTCACCGACCCAATCTGAATCAGCAAAACCAACCAATAAAGGAGTCCCCCGTGAACTGTAATGTATTCTGAAATGAATTGTACCACACACATAGATAATTATCTTTTTATCTTCTTTCCAATGGCTTTCGTGGGGTGTTTGCATATACCAGGAAACAAGACCAACAAAAAAGGAAAGATCAGGACAGGTATGAGTCAAGTATAAGAGGCTACCAACTAACTGACGGTACAATGTGGAATCAACTTCGGGAGAAGTACATGTGGCAGTAAGCATGAATCCAGACTGGAATGGATAAGGGGCTAGTTTACAATCATCCATGTGAAAGTGACAAAGAAGGTCACAAGCATACTTAGACTGGGAAAGAAAAATTCCTTCATGGGTTTGCAAAACTTGGAGGCCAAGGAAATAGTGCAAAAAACCTAAGTCTGTCATTTCAAATTTCTTCTTAAGGCTGTTTTTCACATGGTTTAAAAGTTTTGAGTCACTACTAGTAAGGATAAGGCCATCAACATAAAGGGCAAGGATTATGAGATGGATTCCTATGTTCTTGGTATATATATTAGGATTAAAATGGCATCTAGAGAATCCAGTGTCAATAAGAAAGTTGTCCATTTTGGCATACCAAGCTCGGGGAGATTGCTTAAGATCATAAAGAGATTTGTTAAGGAGACAAACAAGATTAGAGTCATTTTGGACATAGCCAGGAGGTTTTTCCATGTAGATTTCTTTTTGCAAATCTCCATGCAAGAAGGTGGATTTAACATCCATCTCATGGACCTCCCATTTATGTGAGGCAACAAGGGAAAGAACAAGACAGTTGGAATTCATTTTTTCTATAGGGGAAAAGGTTTCATTATAGTCAATTCATTCAACTTGGGAAAATACTTTCACAACTAACCAAGATTTATTTCTTTCAACACTTCCATCTGATGCATACTTAGTTTTGTAGACCCATTTACATCTGACAAGTTTTATTCCTTTTGGAAGAGGTACAAGATCCCAAGTATCATTGGCCATTAAAGAATGATACTCTTCATTCATTGTTGTATCCCAATATGGATGACCTGAAGCTTCTGCAAATGTCTCTGGATCATGAGTCTTTGAAACTTGAGCCAAAAGAGAAGAGGTTCGCTGGAACTGTGAATGTGCCTGATGCTGATCTAAAGGATCATCGACAAGATCACCGACTGCTTCTCATATTCAACGGACCCATCTAGGAAGTTGTGGAGTTGGTGCTTGTTTAGCTTCAAAGGACTCATGAGGAGGAAGGTGAGTAGGAGGAGGTGTATTTTCATCCTCACTGTCATCATCTGAAGAAGAAACCATAATAGGAACAGAAGAAGGAAAAAATGCCAAAGATGGATCGCAGGCCGAAGAAGGCACATTCGTCGAATTAGGCTCGCGGGCCAAGAGATTTTCATCAAATTTAACATCTCTTATAATAATAATTTCATTACAATGTGGTTGAAGAAGTATATAACCATTGACATCTTCATAATAACCAACAAATATACACTTCTCACTTTTAGGATGCAATGCTTTCCTTTTCTCATCAAGAATGTGAGCCCATGCTATATTGCCAAATACACAGAAGTGAATTACATTTGGTTTAATTTTAGTCCAAGCTTCTTATGCTGTTATATTTTTAAGATCCTTTGTGGGAGTGCGATTTATTATTTAATTTGAACAGTTGATTGCTTTCGCCCAATACTTTAGATTTAATACCTTAGATTGGATCATACAATTATCCATTTCTTTTAATGTGCGGTTGTTTCTCTTAGCAACACCATTTTGTTGTAGTGTATATGGAACAATGTGTTTCGTTTGGATGCCCTGTGTAGTGCATTAACTTGTAAAATTATTTTTCACATATTCGCCTCCATTATCTGTTCTTAACTTTTGAATTTGATGTCCAGATTGATTTTCTACAAGGGACTTGTAGGCCAAAAACTTTGCTTTTAATTTTTAAGAAGTAAACCCAAGCACGTCTAGAAAAGTCATCAATGAAAGTTAATAAATACTTGCACCCATAAAAAGAAGGAGAAGAAAGTGGACCACAAAAATCACTGTGAACAAGTTGCAAAGGGCCCGATGCGTGCCAAGAGGCACATTTGTCAAAACTATCCTGATGATGTTTGCCAAGAACACAACCGACACAAACACCATCTCTGCATGAAACAAGAGGAAGACCAGTCACCATATATTGATTACATATTTGTTTCAATGAGTGATAGTTTAGATGACCAAACCGCTCATGCCAAAGTTTTCTCAAGTCATCGCTATGAGCAACAAAAAATGATGAAAAATATGATGAACCAAAGTTTCCAAACTTGTAAAACCTGGTAATATCATCAACAATTCCAGTTGCAAGAAACTGCTTAGGATATTTTAGATCCTTGATTACAACTTGGTGAGGTGAAAAATCTACGGTTTTACCTTCACCTGAATGAGTGATTTGATATACCGATAGAAGGTTACAAGAAATAATTAGAACACATAATACATCATTAAAATGATAGTTTTCTACTTTAACTATTCTAAATCTTTCAACACTAAGAGATCTATCATCACCAACAAATATTTTCTTGGTGTTACATTCATTTAGAGCATAAAATATGTCTTTATCCTTAGCCATATGATAATATGCTCCAGAATCAATAAGCCACTCATCAAAAGAAGAAGTAGAAGTTGTATTGAGGGAGAAACTCGAAGCAGAAAGTGCATGTCCATGAGAAGAAGAAGAAGAAGTAGAATCAATATTGATGTTGTGCTTCTTCATTGTTGCTTCTAAATATTCCATCTTCTTGAAACATTTGGACTCGTCATGACCATATTTATTACAAAATTTGGAATGTCTGTCAGTATTCTTAATTTTATATTTTGCTCCTTTGTCACCATTAGGAGTGGAAGCTATCTGAGTGGGTTTAGGACCCTTATATTTCTTGTTTTTGTGGCAAGTATGTTTCTTCTTGGGATTATTGGGTTTATATTTCTGATGGACAACTACGGATTTGTTAGAGGTACCTGCAGGGTTGATCACTCCAAGTTGTACAAGCTTATCTTGTTATCTAATCAAAGCATCAAAAAGGTTATCAAGACTGGGTTTTTTATAAGCTGTCCCTAGAGCCTCTTGCATAGCATAAAAGGTATATACAAACATAGAATATGAACTACCTAGCTTAGAAAGAATAATATAGATGGAACAATGTTATTCTATCTTTATCTTACATTGTTCACATAAATTTCTGAGTGTTTTAAACTTATATAGATAGTCTTCAATGTAAGAAAAATCATTTGGACTTAAATTCAGTACTTGATTTTCTAATTGTTGTGCTTGAATAATATTGTGTTTACCAAACACATATTGAATCTTGTCCCAAGCTTCTTTGGGTTGATCAATTGATTGAAGGTGGAACCTTAAATCAGGAGAGATGGACATTCTGATTAATCCACATGATTCATCATTCCTATTATCCCATTTGAATTTCTTATCAGCATCAGTGGGTGGTGTTTCCTTTCGCAAGGTAATCTGGTACAAGCCTTTACTTCTTAATAAATCTTCCATATGGGATTTCCATTGGAATTAGTTGGTGTTGGTAAGTAAGAGATTACTTGTAGAATCCATATTAAATATGTAGACAATATGTATTTAAAAACTTAACAAGATGATCTAGATGGAAAGATCTCAAAAATTTATGTGGTTTAAAAAAAAAGGGAACTGAAAATAGACTTTGGATGTGAGAGTTATGCTCTTTTTAAAAAAGGCATAAATGGTAACCAAAGGACCACTTGGTGGTGTAAGTTTCTTTATGAAGTGACCCACTTTTATAAAGAGAAGTGGGGATCACTTTTACAATGAATTTACTTTATAAAAGAAAAGTTGCATCCAAAATAAATGACTCTAAAATAAAATATTAAAGCTACTTATAGTGATTCACTTTTATACTTGAAGTGAAATACACTTTACAATTTTAGCATGAAATGTTTCAAAAAAAAGTAGCAAAAGAGAGACTTGAACTCAAGACCTCTTACTGAATAAGAAAACTTTTAACCAAATGGTCTAGCAAAACATATTGTATTGTTTAGAAAGATGATTGTTGTTGTTTTTACTGTTGAAGACGGCCTTGGAGAGTGTGATAAAAACAAACTCTTTTCACAGAAGAAAACAATTTCACTTTTCGATGATAACAAGGGTTAGATATCGGTTAGCTTACCCGGAAGATGCACCTTTTCCTATCTGTTTCTATTTTTTCAAGATCCCACAGGGTGCGGGGAAAAGAGCATACGCAGATCTAAAAGAGTAGCAACCTGAAAATAAATAATATAAACTGAAATAAACAAAAATAATACTCTGCAAAAATTAAAAAAATGCATATCCAGGCTTTATACCTCTGGATCTAACTGAAAATGTTAAATCTTGGGAAAACAGAAACCTTTTCGAGTGAAATGAAAAATGTTCCTCATTGAACTGAGTGCTCCGAACGCAATGGAACAATCCTCTCATACCATAAATGTATGGAAATGAAATAAAATGGAGATGAGGAAAATCGACTTCACAATCTCAATCTACAACAAGAGTGGGTCTTCAAATAGGCTTTGATACCATGTTCGACAACACATGTATTCCAACAGAGGACGAACAACTTCAGTAACCACTCACACAACCAGATCAACACACCGATGTTTTGATGTGGTAAAACCCCTATGGGGAAGAATCCACAACCCCAACCAACGCGGCCACTTGGAGAATTTTATTAATGCAAAATAAAAATATTACAGAGAGATTTTACAAGAGATTTTCTCACAATCGATCATCGACAAATGAACCTGCATGCTCTTTAAATATAGATCATGGACCAATCGGGTGTTAATACATAGATCAATGGTCGATAAGATCAAGGAGAATATGAACCGTCATATCACTCTATGTCGGGAACATATCGTGATCGTTGGATTTCCTAAATACAAATGCATAATAATGCATACTAAATAAACACACTAAGAAACACACTTTTACCTAATGACACATTAGACCAAGTAGATATTATCTAACTCCTAAGTGTCTAAATATCCTAACAAAGACATTGTAGGATATATGAGGACAATGATGGGGGATTGAATGAATATCATCCCATGGTAATTATCTATATATTCATTATTGTCTTTATATTGATTGTAATTATAAAATTTTATATTGTTTTAATATTTTTATACACATGTTACGAGGAAAATCTCTCTATGGTAAGGGGAAAACCACAACAGACGGAATGACACCTAGAAATCAACTCTAATCTCAAGTATGTTATATAAATTAAATGCTAACAAGGCAAGGCTAGAAGTCTACCTCATATGAACATTCGAAGAAGACCATTGTTGAGCACACGACCCAAAGCTTTATACCTGTAACTTGTCCTCAAAAACCAAGATACACAAGCATGTGGTGATGATATATAATGTCAACATATAAATTAGCATAATCCATTAACATACATGAAAAATACACCCATGGAAATTAATTCAAATATTTTCAAGATATCAATTGGACAAGAAAAGAGTATTTCTATTAAAGTAATCAACAGAAGTACATACGTGAGAAACATTTGTAACGACACATATCGAAACTGAGAAACTAAGTCCCTCCAGCTGGGCCTCCACCACTTCAATCCTCCGCAAAGAAAAGATCACATGTAGGAGTCAATGAGGTTATCCATCACAAGATAGGAGGAGCTTAGGGACTGAACACAAGAAGTTCAAATTTTCAAGGACAAAGGGATGCAAACTCAATATGAAGTGAAATTTCTCCAGAGTGTCTTTGCTCTCAATGTTGAATTGTCGATTATCCAAGGCTTGGATATGGCTCTAATTATATCCTTCAAATGGAAATGAAGGGTCTATTCGGAGTGTTTCCACTATATGGAAGGTCAAGAATCATGGATCTTGTGACATGGCATGGAAACCCGACATATTTTTAATTTTTTAGCACCAAACCCGATGTACGCGGGTTGTAGTGGAGCAACCTATGTATACAGTAGTTTTCTAATTGGTAGGGCACGTATATGTACAAAATTGTGTATTTTTTTCTCTAGATTGAACAAAAAAGGGGTCTACAAGTATGCAGAGGGAAATGGAAGGCCATCCAAGAAAGATGCATGGAGTGAGGAAAAATTTGTTCTAATATATGCCCCCTAATGTGTGAGGTCAGAGGAGTATCTGTGATGGTTGAAATCGATTATAATTCCAAGAAGTGGAGTAATGAAGACTCAGTTGGAAGTACTAGTTACTCATGAGAATATTACAATCCATAATGACTTTGTGCACATGGGTGCCAATCTAAATTACACTACAGATCCATGTGGATATATATCAAATGGTTGTTCATGGCCATGAATAGGAAATAAAAATTGGACATACTCCATAGGCTATCATAGTCATGAACAAGAAATAGTGGAGTCCAGTCTCAAATTAAACTGAAGATATTTGTATACAATGGAGTACAATATGATCTTCCATGTTCACTGCAGTCATATAGGTATTGGTCCAATGAAAGACAGTAATAGTCATGGGATGTTGTTACTATAATTTGGAGGTCTTCTACATTATTTGTCGAAGGTACAAGTATACATCATGTGAATAGAGTATTTGAAGTCGAACACAATGAGACTTCATTTGATTATTGATCATTAAGGTATATCGTTAACAAATCTGAGACAACCCACCGATAATGAAAGTAGGTTTCAAGGCACTGAGTACATTCCACAAGTCTAAATAATGGTGTTGAGGTGAAACACTTGAAGAATCCATCGATCAAGAGACATTGATGTATTCCCAACTGTCGATGTCAAGAGAACCTGCCACTAATGACCATAAGCCTCTAGGTACTCATAGGACTCTAGGTCTCATTTCCAAAATAGATGAGTTGAAGTTGATGGAAGGAGACCCAATGGAAGGAGATAATTAAGGCATATCTCATCATCTAGCACGAAGTACAAAGAAATAGCTTGATGATTAGAAGGAGCTCAAAAAAATAGAATTTTCATGAACCAACGACCATGTGCATCTCTCGCATACACCAGATAAAAGTAATGCATGAAAGAGACCCTTTGAATAATATCCAATACGAAAAATTATTGACAAAGGTAAGGAAACCACCAATAGGGATAATGGAATCCAAGACATTGCACGAATCCTAATGTGTGAATAGATTTCTTGTCCTCGAACACAAGGGAAACCCCCCAGTCAATGACCAATGGGGAGATGTCATCTGTTGGGTTTAATGTTACCTACCAATGATGAAAGTAGGCCTAGGGTGCAAAGTAGGAAAAAATATTCATGTGATTCTGAGATACACTAAGGGTATGGATGACATGCAAAGTCAAGAGTTCTGAGGAATGGACAGCGAAAGATTTAAATTTCCTTTGAAAAAGAGCATGAGACATATGGATAACTCATAAAGCATAGACTTAATAATGATCATTGACAAAATATTATGACATAGGAGAAATAAAAAAACTCTCCATAGGGACTAGAAAAATAACCATTCGTATGAGTAAACTCTGAGTAACAAGCTCATCTTACTAAGGTCATGCTAAACCCAAACTTTGGATGAAAATGGACTCAAAAGTTTGTGCTTTGTTCAAAGGTGACATGA
>WSFP011355881.1:0-34192 GCA_009831015.1 Picea engelmannii | reverse complement strand
ATGAATGCTGTGTGTGATTGTTGTTCTTTATACTATCTGCTTTATGTTTATAACTCTGGAATTCACAGTAAAGACTCACTGCCACTAAGACTCATGACTCAAAATTAAAAATGAGAGTAAATTGTTAATAATCTACACTAACTAATTCACCCCCCCCCTCTCAGTTAGCTCATACCTGTAACAGCTTCTTCCCAAAATACTTCTAGTTCCCGTCTGTTACATTCTTCCTGTATTTATGCCATCTCCATTGTTGTACTTGCCATCAATGACAACATGTTAAACATTTCCAACAACAAATTCAATATCCACAATGTCGCCCAACCATTGATCTTGATAGATCATGATCAAAGTTATGCCGGTCTGATCTAGCTAAATTCTTCGACAAGCTTAACTACCTTGTGCCACTAATAGAAATGCCACTCAACAAGACACACAAAGCTAACACATGGTCTAGTTAGGCGAGTGACATATGTCACGTTCTAACTGCATTTCCATATTACAAAGGTTCTTAACTCACTGACATGTGGCACACATCCCATGTGTCCACATCATCCCTAGTGATGTCAGTAGGCCACGCCACTCTGGGACTTCAAGATTCAAGAGATTTCACCTTAGCATACCCCATTTCTCCCAAACATAAAATTCCCAAACAAGTCGATCTTCGGACACGCGTCTCCTTCGACGAACGATCTGGATTAACTTCAAAATTCAACACTTTGTGAGTTTCCACTCTATTCACACCTTGTTTCTCCTGAATTTCGTATTCCCGAACTAGCTAACTTACCGACGCATGTTCCTTTCTTGGATTGATGGACAAGAAATACACAAAGTTCGCTTTGTCTTCTCTACACATGACCGAGAGCTATGACCTTGGCTTAACATTTGGGTGCTTATCTCACTTTGCAAGATCACTAGTCGTTCCTTAAGGAATCGTGAATATCAACAACCACGAGTGATTGCAGAAAATCAACTTGCTCACACTTTAATTTCCTTCATGATCTTCACATTGCGAAGATGCTCGCCTGTAGTGGGATCGATATCCATCGTTTATATGTTGATCTAGAAAGATCAATGACCTTGAGGGATTGTGGAGTCTCAACTTACTCTCGCTTCAATTTCCTTCCCGATATCTGCAATGGTTCCTCATCGTCGATCTCCCTTCCATGAGATCTGATGGTCATGACTTACTCTTCACTTGGTCTGACGACTTATATTTCTCTCTCCCAGATCTCACGACCCAACACCACGAATGTTGTAATTTATTTCTTTGTGGACATTTATTAAACTTGTTACACTTCCTGTGTTTCCAAATATAGTTTAAGTGTTCTTTCAACGACCTTCTGACACTTTGTACCTCAAAATTCTCTAGACTTTCTACACCAAATTTATCATTCATGGCCCATCCAATTTCCGGGTAGAAACTACGGGCTCTGAACTTGAATTTTTTCCATTTCGACAAAAAATATTTTCTGAAACTTTTGCTTCAGCTTCCACTAACCTGGCCCATCCAAGCTCAGTGTTGAAACCATGGATATGATACCATTTTTTCATTTCCACGACCATCATACCATTGTCGGGCAATGAAACCAACAATTGTATCTTTGCTTTTCTGCTCTGATACAATTTTGTCACATCCTCGACCATCATACCCCTACCGGGAAATGCAACCAACAAATATATCTTTTCTTTCTCTAATACCAATTAGATAACAATTTTTAGAATACCCAGCCATAACCTGTTGGCCTATGCCACACATATATTCTTGTAGAGATATGATACACATCCATGCCACCTCGGTCGGTACATGCTACCTCATAGAAATGAAAATTATCATGTGCATGTATATAAACATAAAGAAACAACATATTATGCTAATACACAAATTAATGTGGAAATAATAGTAAGCCTACACATACAACATATATAGGAATTACTCATCAATTATAACACATGTACAAATACACAACATGTAAATGAACATAAAAGTGGTACTTATATTTTAATAGAAGACCATGAACTATGTGCAAACCTTCCATGAACCTCCCAGCCATAGACCATGTTGCTCATCACTCTCAGCAGTGGGTCACCCCCGAGATAGGACTAAAATCCACCTAGATAAAGGGATTCCTAGGCTCCGTTGAGGCTATGGTAACTGCACAGTACAATAGGAAGGATTTCCTCCAAGGAGTCACTTACACCCACATCTCACAGACTCTCATTCCCCACATTCATGTCCCACCGTAAGAGTGTACACCTTCACTGTCCAACAATCCATGGACTGCTACACCTCCCTTTCCTTGGGCTTCAGCAACAGGCCAGATCAATAATTCTCAGAGCTCTATAGCAGCTACTGGACTCCCTCTAGGAGAACTCACTTCTACAAGAAAACTCTCTCACAGGTCTAACAACCTAATTCTTCAATTAGAACAAACTCTCTCTCTCACCTAGAGAGAGTAGCACACAGGCCTGGCAACCTACTTCTTCAAACCATCTCTTAATAAAATACACCGATAGCACTTGGCTAACACAAAGGTGATGGTAACAACCGAAAACATGTAAGGACATAGAATATGGAAGCAATCCATCCTCATCCAAGGAACTGTGTTGACAACAATAGCCAACCACTAAGACACAGCATGGGCTCAGTAAAATACAAATGTGCCTGGCTTCACATGAACTACACAGGATATCTCAACGACTACAGGTTTTAGAGGTGCATGCATGTTCAAAGGTCGATAATGGAGGTCATGGCTTAGTGCGTGAGTGTGTGAGTGTCTAGGAAGAATGGTCAGAAGCTCCCAAAACAATAATAATTCCCACTTATAATTGCATGTGCATGAGCTGAAACATGGAGCTCACGAAGTGCATTCCTCTCCACTTGGAGTTTCTTCCTTTCCCAAACGGAACTTATGGTTATTGGGTTTATTTCCCAAACCTTAGTATTTTAAGGAATTAATAATATAATATTATTCCCTTAGAGGTAATCCCTCTAGCTTAGCCCCATTTCCTAGCCTCTTAGCCCCTCTTTCCCTACCTAGTGGAGCTTAGTCCCCCATTCTATTTTATCATGGATGGTCTACACGCAGTGGTGTATTTATATTACATATATGAGTATTTGCACATATACAATAATAGGAACACTAGCCTTTTCATATAGTCTTTCTGGTCTAATCATCACATAAGCCTCCAAGATTATTATAACTCGCCTCACCAGCCTATCAAACATATTTACAATTGATAGTTACAACTGGGGCTCTGCCTGGGGATATTACACTTAGGGAGTTTTGAATCTAGGTGAACTATGGGATAATCTGTTTTGGACATTACTGTTGTTCTTTCTGCTTCAGCCCATAAGTGCATTGGAAGATCTTGATTGTGAATCATAGTCTTTAATTCTTCCATAATCGTTCTATTATTTCTTTCTGCTACACCATTTTGTTGAGGATTATAGGGAGTGGTGAGCTCCCTCTTAATCCCGACATCTCTACAAAAGATTCCAAATTCATTTTAAGTGTACTCTCCTCCAATTTTTGACCTGAGTATCTTTATTTTCATTTTGTAGTGGTTTTCTACCAAGGCTTTTAATTCCTTGAAATTTCCAAGTACTTCATCTTTTGACTTCAAGAAAATAAACCCAAGTCTTATGAGACTAATTATCAATAAAGGATACATAGTATGCATACCCTCTTATAGAGGTTGATGGCATTGGACAACATACATATGAGTGGACAAGTTCCAAGATTCCTTCTGTTCTACTGTCACTCCTTGGAAAATGATTCTTTATGTTCTTTCCTTGTGCACATCCCTTGCATAGACCTTCATGATCAACCTTTAATTTTGGTAAACCTGTAACTACCATGCTTACATATGGTAAGGCTTTGTAGTTTATGTGAGATAGTATTCTATGCCAAAGTTCACAAGGAATTTCAATAGAGTGAGTCAAGGCTACATCTGAGTGACGTTTTAACTTGTACAAACCACATTCTTTTGTTCCAATAACAACTGCATATTCTATATTTTTTTCCTTTAGACCACATAATAACTTCACCATCTATGAATGCAACCATGAATCCTTTCTTATATATGGCTGAAATAGAAAGTAAGTTATTTTTAAAACCTAGTACAAAGAGTACATCCTTCATTCTCATAGGAGTTCCTAAATCAAGTTTGTAGGTGGCTTCTCCCATTCCTTTGATAGGGTACTGATAACCATCTCCAAGTGAAAAATTTTGGTGGAATTTATTTTATATAAGGCTGGAGAGAGTGTTCTTCTGACTTGTCATGTTCTTAGAGGAACCACTATCTATGAGTCAAGTATCCTCTCCAAGTGTCACAAATCCCGAGAGAGAAGAAAACAAAACATATTATTCAATATCTTCTTTAGTTAACTTCTTGGGTGGCTCATCATCTTCAGCTACATGGGCATGATGTCTTTTTTTATTTATCCTCTTGTATTCTTCCCTTCTGGAAGGACAATTCTTAGCAATGTGTCCCATTTAATCACAATGATAACATTGATAACAGGGGAAATCTTTTCCCTTTCTTTGACCCTTATAATATTTATGGAATCTCTTTGGAGAGTGAAATTCTTTATGAAGGTGGGTCTCCTTTTTAAAATGATAATTTTTATTTCCACCCTTAGTATGAGAAGATAGGGCTTGATCTTCATATCTTAATAGGACGACTTCTTGGTTGGCCACTCTTTCTTCTTCTTGAACACATTCTTCCCATAAACTATCAAATTGGAGTTTCTCTTTTCTTGTACAAATAGTTTGGATGAAGGCATCCTAAGGTATTTTGAGACCATTAAGATTTTTCATCACGAGTTCATCTTCATATAATTTGTCTCCAATTGCCTCTAATTGTTCCTTGAATTGAGAAACCCTAGAGAAATAGTCTTGAATTGTTTCTCCTTTTTGCATCTTTGTATTCTTGATTTGGCTTCTCAAGTTCATCTTCTAGTTTATTTTCTTTCCTTCATACATTATGGTTAAGGCATAAAACATATATTTTGGAGTATTCTTAGAAGACACTTGAGGGATCAAGTGGTCTTTAATGGAATCTGAAATTATTCGTTTAGCCTTAATCATATCCTTCTTGTACTTCTCTTTGGCTTCATTTTCTTCGGGTTCTGGTACATTTTCTTTTATAAATTTTTCAAGTTCATTATACTTAAAGAATGAATCCAATTATGTACTTCCAAGAACAAATATTTTCCACACCCTCTATCTTGTCAACAAGCTTGTTGCTTGCACACATCTTGACCTCGAGCTAAGAAAATGTCCAGAAAATGAAAGTGCTCAAAAAATTAAATTGAGCTTACCAAGAGATGCGTTGGGCTGAGACAAGTTTTTTGGCACTGACTGTTTTAGAAAATTCCAGTTTTTACCCCTTGAAATTGACTTGCACAATTTTGTACTGGTACCTCTGATACTGGTTCTAGCTTCCTAGTTTTCTAGTTTTCTGGTACTAGTCAAAAGTAGGGTTTTCCTTTCTGGACAATCTGGCCACTGAAAAAGTTTTCTCAAGATGCCAAAATATGTGCTATGGTAAGGCGCACTTTCCAAGATATTTTTTGTTCAAACATTCATCTTCAGTAAAAATCCCTAACTTTATTGTACAACAACAATGACATCTAGATACCTAGTGAAATATGCTATATTTAGTCAAGATTTGATTCCATGTTAAGTTTTTAGTGTTGTTATTAGGTTATTTCCAAATTACATGAGAATTCCAAAAAAATATCATAAAGAGGATTCATTGGAAGAAACACAATCACAAGGTACAAATTTTTTTATCCTGGGAAACCCTCATGGGGGAGAAAACCTAATAAAATCCCCCTCAATAACAGATTTCCAATACAATGCCAATACTGAGACCAAAACATCAAATATAAACCAAGATTGAGCATGCACCTCTCTTATCCTTCCTCCTCCAAATGCAACTTCCTTCAATATATGTGCACCAGATGAGTGAGAGTGAGTGTGTTCAAATGAGGCACCATCCTCACATATGAAAACAAGTTGAGGAGGCACTAGGGTTATGTATCTTCACTTGGTGGGGCCGACTTCTCCGAGAAGTGGTTAAAACCAGTTTATAATTATTAGGGGATGAATTTACAAATACCACTATACAAATACAGTTTAACCAATCCACAAAAGGGGATTTTCTCTTATATAAGACCTGACTTGATCAATCTGCAAAAGGGGATTTGATCTAGAATGTAATAACTCAAATATAATTAGAATATTCTTCGAAGTTACAATATTTCAACAAAAACAGATTCAAAATTCCTTAAAAAATGGATAGCCTTCAAGACTTGGCTCCTTTTCCTTGGTTGGATCTACCATATGGCTACATATATTTGGCACGCCTTCCTAAAATTTATTTTCATCTATGATGATAAAATCTCTTTGATGGATATAGGTATTGGAATACCTTGCATCTTCCTTGAATTTCCTTCTTCATCAAGGAATGTGATAGCCTTGTTGCAACAATCTAGGATAACACGATTCTTGTCTATCCAATTGTTGGAACTTTTTGGGCTGACCTGGGTTCCACTTTAGGTTTCCAAAAAACCCTTCAAACCATCAACCCTTCTAAAGACCAGAAGGAAAAACTACTCACAAAGTGTATAATGGAGTCTCACCTGAGAAGTCTTAAGGGTGACTGCAGGACCCAGATGTCTGCAGTCTTTGAAGGGAGTATTCTATGGGGATGAGAGACATTATTTATACCTCAAAACATATCATATTTATTATTCTATTACATAAACACATCATTATATCTTATATCTATCACTCAATAATCAGTTGCCTTCATTTAGGGTTTAGTCAATAGTAATTATCATGGTTACTTTGTTGTGCGCTACATTTTACTACTGATAGATTAATCCATTCATCATAACTAAAAATTTGCAAGAAATAACATAAGAATTCCACACAGAGACACAAAATTTACCGTGGTTCACCCCCCATGGGCTATGTCCACAAATATTTGGATGTCTTGGTTATTTTATTATTTTGCATCAAGTTTACAATGTTGTGCGCATTACATTTATTTCTCGCACCTGGAAGTCCTATGGGATAACCCTCATAGGCTGCATACTTCTACCCAGAGGTTGACAAGATCACATTAGCCTCCACATACCATGACCTTGTTGCGAGGGAAAAACTCTCTATGGCCAAGGGTAAACCACAACACACAGGTATGACTGCAGAAATCAACTCAAATCCATTTTATGCTATATAAACTAATGTGCAAGATAACAAAGAGGCGTACCTCGATCCAACGTTTGATGATGTTCCACCGTTGAGCACTTCGACCCAAAGCTTTATACCTGCAATAAGTTCTGAACAAACAAGCAAAGCAAGTATATAGTGATAATGTAAAGGGTTTAGCACATCATATAGAATAATACATTAATAAACATTACAAACATGCCCATGGATAATAATCGTATATTTTCACGATACCAATAGGACGGGAAAGGATTATTTCTATTAATAATTGATCAAGAGAAGTGTCAACATTACAGACTTCCGTGTTGGCATGGTTTGAAACCAAGAAACCAAGTTCCCTCCAGGTGGGTCTCCACCACTTCAATATTATACCAAAGGCAAGTTCAAAAGAGAGAGACAATGAGATTCTCTCAACAATAGGGAAAGAGCTTGGGGGTTGAACACTGTGTTCAGACTTGAGGGACAAAGGGATACAGACTCAATATGAAGAAATTTCTCTAGAGTAACTTTTCTCTCAAAGTTGAATTCTTTCTTTTCTTTTCCATAGCTCGAAATTGTGCTCTTATAGCCTTCAAAATGCAACTGAAGGGCCGAGTCGAAACGTTTCCAGTATATGGAAGGCCAAGGACCAAAGATATCTTTTCGTGACATGGAAAACCAACTCCATTTTTGTATTTTCTGGCAAAAATCCCGATGTATGCAGGCTTTAGTGGAGCAACCTACAAATACGCTTGTTGTATAGCTGATAGGGAATGTATATATGGGAAAATGTTTATTTTTAGCTATGGATTTGTCAAAAGGGGATGATAAGTATGCATAGGGAAATGGAAAAAGGACCTCTGTGCAAGATAGGAATGGTGAGGAAAATCTTGCTATAACAGATGCCCCCTAATGTGTGAGATCAGAGGAGTATCTGCGATGGCCAAAATACATTATAAATAACCTAGGAGTGGAGTGGTAGAGAATCAACTAGACGAACTCGATTGTTCATTACATTCTGTACCAACTTTGCATACATGGCTTCCAAGAATACAATGCAGATCCATGCGGAAAATATACCAAGTAAGTGTTTGTGGACATGAATAGGTAGATACAATTGCAGTTATATGACAAAAGCTATCATAGTCACGAACAGGGCCTAGTGAAACTAGTATCAAAATCAATCTGAAGATATCTATATACCATGGAGTACAATCTGATATCCCATGA
The DNA here is from genome assembly GCA_009831015.1 of Picea engelmannii. NCBI lineage: Eukaryota > Viridiplantae > Streptophyta > Pinopsida > Pinales > Pinaceae > Picea > Picea engelmannii. Next base: position 25,742 of record WSFP011355881.1, on the reverse strand, counting down.
TCACTAAAGTCGAATAGGTGTTGGTCCAATGAAAGGGAAGCAATAACTTAGGAAAGTTGTGGCCACATAGTGATGTCTTCAAGTCTTCTACACTATCCGCCAAGGATGCAAGTCTACATCATGTGAATAAAGGATTTGAGGTCGAACATAATGAGACATCATTTGATTACCATTCATTCAGGTATATCGTTAACAAACATGATATAGCCTACCAATAATGAAAGTAGGTATCAAGGCACCGAGTACATTCCTACAAGTTTGAATAAAGGAGTCAGTGTCGAACACTTAAGAAATCCATTGATCAGGAGACATTTATGTATTCCCATCTTCAATGGCGAGAGAGACTACCACTAATGACTGCAAGCCTCAAGGTACCCATAAAATTCTAGGTCTCGTATCCAAAATAGATGAGATGAAGTCGATGGAAAGAGACCCACTGAGAGGAGAGCATTAAGGCATCTCTCATCAGTCAGCATGAGGGAAAAAGAAGGAGCTTCATGATTTGGTGGAGATCAGACGAAGAACATGTTCACAAACCAACAACCTTGTTCATCTTTTACATGTATCAAATGCAAACGGTACATGAAAAAGACCCTCTGAATAGAAGCCAATGATGAAAATTGTTGACAAAGGCAAGGAAACCATCGATAAGGCTAATGGAATCCAAGGCACTGCATGAATCCCAAAGTGTGAATAGATGTCTTGTTCTCGAACACAAGGGAAACCACCTAGTCAATGACCAATGATGAAATGTCGATTGTTAGGTTCAAGGTGACCTACCGATGATGTAAGTAGGGCCAGGGTGCGTGATAAGACCATAGTATCATGTGATTCTGAGACAAACTAAGGGTATGGCCAACATGAAAAGTCAAGATTTCTGAGGAGTGGTTGACACAGGTTGTGATAATTCCTTTGAACAAGAGCATGAGAGATGTGGTTGACTCCGAGAGCATAGACTCAATGATGTGATGATTATATGCTGAAGGCATCAATAACGTTCTGTATAGGGACTGGAAGAGTAACCAATCAGTAGAGAAAAATCTGTAATGGGATCATCTTCCTAAGGCCATGCTAAAACCCAAAATTATGATGACACAAGGACTCAATAATTTTGTGCTCTGTTAAAAGGAGACACGACTACTGCTAATTATAATATAGTACTCCCTTCTCTCCCGTATGTTTTTGTTTTTTCATAACAAATGAATGGTATGATACAAAGGAGGAAACAAGTGTTGCAAGTAAGAAAAACTAGTTCCATTAGTGGAACATACCTATGCTTAATGAAATGAAATACATGTGGGAGATGGACACTTGCAGTGATTTTTCCTCCAGGGTATAGGGTGTCAAATTGAAAAGGATATAAATAAGGATCTTCTTGGTTGATGATGCAAAATTTCTTAGGCAATGGTTTATAATGAAAAGCGAGAACTAGTGAAAGGCTCAATACTGCAAATGAGGGCATGAGATGCAATCCCAACTTAACGCCAAAAAATATCCTTTTTATGTCGTGTAATCTACTTGGTGTGAAAAGGGGGTAAACTTGTGCCAAATAGATATCTTTTGAAATCCAATTTACGAGTGTGAAAAAGACAAGTTCACTCGGAAATATTTTTCATTTTGGATAACGAGTCGGAAAAGAGATTAACTAAGACTCATGACCTTTCAAATCCAATTTAACAAGTGTGAAAGGGACAAATCACTCGACAATATTTTTGGTTTTTAGACGAGTCGGAAAAGAGATTAATTAAGACTCATTTTATGGAGTCCGTAGGGAATAAGGCGCATGTGCATGAATGAGAAATGAGGCTCATTATAAAGTCATGTATCAAGTTATAATGGAATCCTAGTCCTAAGAAAAAACACGGTATGGGCACCAAATGACAAATGGGATCTAAGTAGGGCACCCATGTTTGGTAAGTCTCTACCATTTATTAGCGACATTTCTTATAACAGACAGATGGTTTAGTGTCGCAACAAATGGGGTCGTACCTAAGGCGTAAAAAATGAGGTAGTCAAAGGATAATGCGAAAATGCATGATGGAGTGGATACCTATCCTATATGCTAGGTTATGAAAATACCTACCCAAGGTGACGAATGACCAATCATGATGTTGAAATCCACAAGAAAGATGAGTTGAAACAACAATGACCTAGCTCAAAACCATATTTGAATTAGTCCATTAGGTTAAAAAATAGCATGAAACTACATAAAGTGGGTAAAAATAGCTTATAAATAGTAATAAAATAAAAAATTACAGTATCATTTTGATTTTTACCCAAATAGTGCAATTTGCACCAAAAATACCTCCAAGATTCAAATGACGATTGTGGGAGTATCGACAAACGAAATCACGAACCATCTAGATCAAGTAACTCTTCATCTCATCCTCTTCAAATTCAATGGATTACATTTTTTAATTAGGTTCCAATTTTTTAGTTTTTGAGGGCGTAAATTAGGATTTTCAGTGTACATGGGTCTCCTTTGTTAGAGTCTCATGTACGATGACGTATACACCCCTGTGTGAACTAAAAGGCACGTTTATCAATCCCTACACGCAAATGTGTATAGAGAAGGTCGCGTATAGGTATGAAAATGGCCAAAAAAGGGTGTTTAACTCAAAAAATTTGATTTGATTTAGCAGGATGGTCCTGGAATGGAGAGAGAGAGAGCATGAGGAGGTGGATGCAGCTTTTGAACAAGATTCGGTGGCTCAAGCAGCTCTAAAAATATGTGGTTTGTACAATTTTTGGGCTCTCAAAGGAATGAGGGCTCAAGTGAGGTTATTGGAGATATTGGTGAGTTACTGGGACCGTAATAGCGAAAGATTTATCCTCAATGGACAACCACTGAGGATCGAAGTAGAGGACATATACTTCTTTACTGGTCTATCCCGCTGAGGGGAGGTTGTGAACCTTGAGTCACGTGGAGCAGGGAGTGGGATGAAGATCAAAGAGTATATAGATGCCCAAGGTGGGAAGTCAAGTCCCCGTCCAGGCAATAAGTAATCTTAGTTTGAACATCATAGTGCTTGTGCTTACTAGGATCATGGGTTTGGCCACGTTGCATCAAGCATCGATGCCATTGATGTTTTACACAGTAGAGTGTGCTAGACCCACTGTCTACAACTGGTGTACCTCACTGCTGACCAATATGAAAGGTCAGTTGACAGGGTGCAAACAAGGTAGTAAGAGAAACTTTAGGTTTGCATTTATTCTTTGCAGCTTCTTTTTCAAGTGGATTCTAGGTCTAGGACCTAGAGTGGAGGTTCTTCCTAGAAGACCACATGATCCAGCCATGGTATTGTGGATTGAGGTCATGAGACAGTAGGGGGGAGGTAGGGTGACCACACCCTACAATGATGATTTTTTATTCTGGTGGCGGTGACAGATCATTGTGCTCGACAACTATCCCTATGCAGGGATTGAAATTTGAGGAGATCCTGATATGCCACTTCCACCAGGGGCTGCCTATGGTGATATAGGTAACAAAATATATTTTTTAAATATTTCATTTTTTTTTATTTTTGTATTTAAGGAACACAAATATTTTTGAGATGGTGTTTGAGTATTAACTAGACACTTGTGTAATCACAGATGTGGATCCACGATGACCAGAGGTGGTGGGAGGAGAAGCGAAGAGAGTCTTACAAAAAGTGCAGGGAAACCTGTCTCATTTGACACAGAGGATTCCTATGGTTCAAGTAGAGGATCTACCTGAAGCCATAAAATGACATGTGGTTGGTGTACCTAGAGAATGGGTAAGACTCTTTTGGTGTCTCACAAACATTGTGGTTTTCTACCATGAAAGACATCCAACGCCACAGGTGTAGATGTTGTGGGATATGTATACCGGATGTATATGTGTATTGAGGGTTTTAGCCCCAATTTTGTAATATGAACACCATATTTTGAAATATATAAAAAAAGGGATCTTCGCCTTTACTTATATCTTACAATGTATACATTGATTTAATGGTTTTATTTGATTTATTAATGTGACAAATGACAATCTAAAACGTAGTTAGCATAGGCATCAAACACATGATTACAACTCCTAGGAATGTGATAATATGTAATAAAATTAAATTTTTGTTCTAAAAGACGTACTCGTAGGAATCAACGGAGTAAAGTAGGATCACGCACGCGATAATGGTTGTTCAACTAACATACTACTAACTAAGAATCCAGGCGAACTTCTAAAGAGTGAATGCCATGTGAGATAGCATTGCGCAAAAGTTCTATGACGATGCTATATTCAGCCACATTATTTGTGGATGGACCTAGGCATGCACCACCTGAAGACACCAGCAGACCCTTGGGTGAGTAAACCACCCAAGAAGAGGAAGCCAAGTTCCATGTATGATGATTGGCTCCATCTATGAATCCTAGGTAGACCAAAGATTCCGTTGACATCTGCCAACAAAGGGAAAACTCAATAAGCAAGCTAAAGAAAAATGAAAAGGAGAAAAGAGACATATATACACTAAATTTACATTAGTATACAAAGAGTTCCACGCAAGCCTAGGGCTCAAGCGTAGTACCTTTTCAAGTAGAGCCCATTTATGGGCTCGACCAACTTATTCCCTTCATAATATTCTAATTCATAGGCTCTTTTTTCTAGGACACGTTGTACTATGTAAGGACCCTGCCACATGGGTTCAAACTTGCCTGCCCCTAGCGGATCTTTGGATTGGTCATATAAGAGAACCAAGTCACCCTCAACATACAATTAGGGATAATCAGACTTGTTGTACTATACCTTGACACGTTTCTTGTTTGCATTGATAGCCGTAAAGGCATCTCGACACTGCTCATGAAGACTCTCTACATGCACAAGGCATCGATCTAAATATGAAGTGTCAGGTAGGAGGTCGACTACCAACTTGAGAGAAGGTATTTCACATTCAACATGAAGGATAGAATCCACACTGTGCACTAACTAAAAAGGGGGAAAAACGGTGGAAGTCTTAACCAAGGTTCGGTATTCCCGAAGCGTGGGATATAGCATGATGTGCGAATTGGAATTACTCTGACTGACAGTTTTTTGCAAAATGATATTGAGAGACATGTTGACGGCCTCTACTTGCCCATTTTCTTGGGGGTAATAAGGGGATGAATGATCCTGTCTAAACCCCATCTTAGATGTTATTTCTACCATCATTTCATTCTGAAAGTGACTGCCATGATCAGTGACAATATCACTTGGGATACAGAACCAGGCGATAATTTGGTTGAACACGAAGAAGGTTGCAGTCCTCCCATCAGATTTTATGGTAGGCATGGCCTCGAACCACTTAGTAAAGTAGTCGATGACCAAAATAATGTGTTGATTCCCCCCAGTCGAAGTTGGGTTGAAATCGACAAAATCTACCCCCCACTTGGTGAAGGGACTGACGATGATGACTGGGTGAAGAGGGGTTGGATGAGAGCACATTTTCCAAGTGAACACCTGGCAGGCGTGACACTTCTTAACTTCTTCGATACAATCTTTAAAGATAGTGGGCCAGAAATAACCGGATCGCAGGATTTTTTGGGTTGTCACAAGCTCGTATAGGTGACCACCACAAGCCCCTTTGTGGCAATCGTTTAGGACTAACTCAGCTTCCTCATGTGTTAATCCACAATGCAAGATATTGTCTACTTCTCGACGATATAAAGTGTCACCGACGATGGTATATTTTTTGTCTTTGTATCTAGCATGTCGTCGATCATCTCATGAGAGATGCTGAGAGAACTTCAAGGTTTGAAGATATCAAACAATGTCTCCATACCAGGGATTGGATGACAAGACAAGGAAAATGTGTTCGTCTACGAACAAATCGACATAGATAACATCCTCGTCTAATCATGGAAAATCAGATATTAACTTTGCAAAAACTAGTGATTTCTTGGACTTGGTCGAAGTGAAGTCGAGATCGAATTCTTGTAAGATGACAATCCATTTATTTTATTTTCCCCTGATTATACGTCTAGTAAGGAATTATTGAAAAAAATTGGCATCAACAACCACCGTAGTCTTGCAAATTAATATATAGTGACGTAAGCGTTGAACTGCGTGAACGACAACCAAAGATAGATTTTCAATGTAAGAGTAATTAAGATCAGGATCGACTAAATTTCGACTGAGATAGTAGATGACGTGATCATGGAGCGCATCATCCTCTTGAAATAGAACCATACCGATCGTCTCTGCAGATACGACAATATACAATAGGTAATCTTTACTGTAATAAGGTGATTTTAGCAGAGGGGTCGATATCAAGGCCTTCTTCAAAGCATCAAAAGACTCCTGGGCTCGCTCATCCCAGATAAAGGGGGTGTATTTCTTCAAGAGGCGCATGAAACCCTTAGCAATATTGGCATAATTCATCATGAACCGACATAGAAAGTTAGATTTTCCCTTTAAAACTTGAAGTTCCCTAATTGTTTGCAGGGAAAGCAATTGAAGTATTGCCTCAACCTTAAGAGGATCTACCATGATCCTGGTCTCGGAAAATAAAAACGCTAAGAGACGACCAGACTTAACGCAAAAGATGCATTTATGAGGGTTTAAGCAGATTCTATAGTAACGACATCTTTCAAAAACTAGTCGAAGGTGTATAACATGATCCACTCTCTTGCGAGAGTGAGCAACAAGATCATCTAGGTACGCTTCGACTATGTGCTTGAGATAGTGAAAAGTGAAATTCATGGCACATTGGAAGGTTTCTCCGACATTTTTAAGGCCGAAAGGCATTTTTCAGTATGAAAAAGTACCCCAAGGACATATAAATGTCGTCTTGTGTTGGTCCTCATGTTTGATCTAGATTTGGTTATAACTCAAAAATTCATTCATAAAAGAAAATAGTTCACTTCCCGCACACTCATCGAGAATCTGATCAATGAAAGGTGTGGGGAAGTTATCTTTAGGACAAGCCTTGTTCAGGTCATGAAATTTCATACACACATGAATGGTTCCTTGATTTTTATTTACGGGAACGGGATTGGATACCCATTCGGTCAAGGGAACCGGGTAGATGAACTCGGCGTTAAGCAGATTCTCCACCTTTGCCTTAATAGCATGGGCCTTCCTAGGATTCACAACTCTAAGACATTGTCAAACTGGTTTATCATCTGTATAAGTTCTAATCTCATGTTTGACAATCTGAGGGTTGATCCCTGGCATCTCTTCATATGACCATGAAAACACATCTCAAAATTCTCTAAAGAGATCGGTGTAGATCAAAATTTCTTCTGGAAAACAATCCACACCTATATTTATGTTCTCAATCTTTCCATGGGTACAAGAGATATCGATCGATATGATAGGATAAATACTCGCCATATTTCCTTCCACATAAATGTCGTGCATATCAAGTGGAGCTACGGCATGACCGACTGTCTCACTCAGGGTAGACCAAAAGTCATCTTGCTCAATTTTTTCAAGACTTGGGAGAAAATAAGATCGATGATGCATGTCATCCCAAGGTCTCTTGGAACCATTCATGGCTTCAAGGATGGATTTATCTGAAGGAAAAGTCTCATCTAGGAAATCATGCGAACAAGATAACGAGGTGGCCCATACAGGCCTATGAACTGGATCCTCCTCATTCGTCTGCGAGGTAACATGATCAAGATCAACGAAAGATTCAAAAACATCTTGATACACAATCTCTTCTTCCAATAGTAGCATGGAGATGCCAGCATGTAACTATCCTTCACACGACGAGGTTAGAGAAGTTAGGGTCCATGGATCACTAAAATAGGAAGTGCGGAAAGGAATGGACCTCCCTGCAAAAGAGGGCCTACTAGACATGGAATAAACATGGTGAATTGATGCTGAGAATTCAAAAGTACCCATGAGGGAATAATACATTCTGACACTGATATTCTTAGTTTCTAGCTGATAGTTGTCGATCACGAGGATCGATGGTCCAACATATGCATTATGAATAGAGTATGCAAAGTATAACTGGTCGATAGTCACGATATCCCCTAGATGAGGAAAACAAAGTACACAGAAGATGGACGATACGATAACAACCATAGAATAGGTCCAATTGCGACCTAGTAATAGGTTATAATCGAGAGGTGCATCAACTACCTCTACCTCCACCTCTACCATCTTCCCACCTAACTGGACCAGAAAGGTGGGGAGAATACCATGAGGGCAGAAGGTATGACCGTCGAATGCAGTCAACATGTTCGACGACTTGGAAAGGGTCGGAGAACTAAGAGCTTTCCAACAGACCAGGGACATCATGCAGGTGGCATCACCTTCATCAATGAATGCTCATTTGATAGTATAAATGGAATAATCCACATGCATTTGGAAAGACACATTGTAAGGTAAGCGAGGCTTCACATCCGTGACGTCAAACTTGATAATTTTCGAGCCACTAGGTTCTAGAGCTCATAAGGAAGAGAGTAAGGAATTCCTCTGTGATGGACACGTCTAGAGTACCTCCAAATCCAACATCGTGCAATGGGTTTGGCCCAAATCCTCAACAATAGAGTAGTTATGGGTGGCTCTAGCATTAGGGTTGTGGATAGAGTGCTTAAGTACTCCTTTCAGAATACGAGGTGGTGGCTCTAGTTTCTCAATCTGTAAGTTTGTATCTAGAGGGGGAGGAGGAGCTTCTAGACTGGTAATAGATTTTGAAGAGATATAATATCGAGAGTGAGTGGCTATATATATTTTCATGTTGACCATATTGATACAAACATGGTCGCCATCTTGCGATGGTGGGATTTGACTTCCACCAGACACATTTCCGGCGTTCGAAGAGCTCAAGGCTAAGTGTTGGTTGTGTGGAAATGGATTCATCAACCCAGCGGGCAGTAGATTTAAAAGCCTCACAGCCTCTGTGAGTTTGGGGAATAAATGTGTAAGGTGGTCATCGGTACAAATTTTGCAAGGAAACTTCACCTTACGTTTCTCTTTCTTTCCCTCTCCAACATTATCATTCTATCTCCCATTATTGTCTTTGTCCTTAGGTTTATTTTTATTCTTCCCACCCTTACGATTGTTTTGACCTTTCCTTTCATTCCCATCTAGTTTCTAGTCACCATTTGGGTTCTTCAACGATTGCATGGAATGTACATCCATCGATTGGGTGGGTTTGGAGGATGCAGATGAAGCTAACCCTCTGGCAGAATTCATTGCCGAGTCTGTGGACTTTACATTGGTGGACCCTACAATGCCATCGACATGAGGTCCAAGATTTTGTCTAGGATTGTGATTTGGTCGTGGTGCATCTGAAAGAAGGTGATATAACATCCCAGACTGAGCATATATCAAATCGATTTGTTGGGCTTTAAAGATAGCTTCTTCCTCATTGAAGACCTCGAAAGTAGCAACATCCTTCGAGATAGGAGGGTGCAAATACTTTAGGAACCATTCTAGAAGAAAGTTTGAGGGTATAGGAGTCTTAATCAACTTCTTCTGTCTACGCCATTCTTGGATATGATCCAAGATGTGAGTGTCGGTACCCTGGCGTAGAGTCAAAAAAAGTTCAAGACCAACATTGTAACGAATGGGAAATTGAAAGTGGTTGAGAAAGGTTAGCACCAACTAATGGAATGATTTGTATGTCCCCTTAGGTATCTCAATGTACCATTGTGACACAACTCTAATGAGAGTGCGTTGGAATGATCGTAATCTAATAAAATCATGGTTTAGATAATTCGATGAGCACCAAAGGTGAAAAGTGGTGACGTGATCACCAGGGTATTCACCATTATTACCTTCAAACTTTGGAATGTCTGATGGAATTTTGGTGGGGATAGGGGGCCATGTGGGATCATGACTCACTGGGTTGTTCATTAACCTACACAATTTTGGTAGATTAAGCGTGGCCAGAAAAGGGAGACGGGGTTGCGACATCTAGCCCCACCCTCCCGAGAAATATTGTGTGTTGGGAACTGCATTCCATCCAGGATTCTGGTAAGGACCAAAACCCTATCCACAATAATAAGGACCTCATCTGGGATGATTTGTATAAGATGGGTTGGGCATCATTCCAGCAGGAATGTTCTGATAAGGATTATGAAAATTGCCCCCAATCGGATTAGATCCGAGATGAGGGTTTTGAAAATTGCCCCCAACCGGATTGGATCCAGGTTGGGGGTTTCCCAAAGTGTAAGAATGACCTCCTCCAAGTGGGAATCTGAAGGATTGAAGAGGAATTTGCATCGAGGGGATAGGGATGTAAGGCAGAACTTGTCCACCAACTGGGTTGTTCCATCCAGCTGCAGAAGGATTAGACCCAAGGTTAGGAAAAGGGACACTTCCTAAATTAGGATTTGTTTGGGAAATATGAGAACCACCAAATGGAAAAGAAGTGTAAGGAGGTGCAGTTCCCCCAAGTCCAAGGCTATCTTTGGGGCCATAAGCTGGGATGGAAGTTGAAAACTGCAACGTGAAGTTAGGAATACCATAAGAAAATGGACTAGAAGCCATAGGGATGGACTAAAACCCGATGAGTGACCGAAACCCCCAAAAGGGTTTGATGCAAGAGATGAAGCATTAACTACGGGTCAAGCCATAGTACTGGTATAAGCCTTTGGCATTGCAACTATAGTGGTTGCATGAGTCGAATGGGTGCCATTAACTATAGTGGGTATGGGAGTTGAAGAACTCCCAGTGTTCTGAAGACTAGACTCAGTAATCATCCTTGTGGAACCACAAGTCTGAAAGGTGGATGTGTGTGTACCACTTCTACAAACTCTACACCTTTTAGAAGGAAAGAACTCAAAATCTGGTGGTAACTGCAAAAACCGACGGGACCAGAGGGTAGGTTGGTCCGATTCCACAATGACTTATGACTCTACAAAATGCAAATATATCCTAAGTCCAACTAGTAATCAAAGAGCATATCAAAAATTCAAACAACCAATATGCATGAAAATGGGCTAAAGTGGTTGAGTGGCCTCCCTCGCTAAAGAAGGTATGCCTCGTCCAAGAGGGACTTGAGACTCCCTACTAAAGTTTAGAGGTAATAGAATCAACTATAGATATCCTCATGGGCTTAACAACCAGTCGTTCAGATACCCCCGGAGAGGTAATCCTCCATAAAAGATGTGTGTTGTTCAACCTCTATCTGACGTAGGATACAAGCAGATTAACCCTTGCAAGTAACCTATGAGATGCCTAAGTCAAGTAACTAATAAACCATTGTATAATTGATGCAAAGGTGAGCAGTCGTAAGTCCGGATCACCTTATGGGAAGGGTATAAAATATTGAAACCTTGAAAGCACCACTTCTCATAGAGGTATGGGTACTAGCAAGATCCCTAAATACAAATAAATCCACAAAAATATCTCTGATGCTAGGCGAGCATCCAGGGGTTATCCCTTCAACTAACTTCGCACGACCTTATGATTAACTCCAGTGTGAGCGAATCCTCCTTATGTTACCAATTATACAATGGACTTCTCAACTCCTTGTCTCAGACACATATGTTGATTTAATTTCCTTGGAGAAGTTTACTCACAAAATCCTATTCCAAGGCACTAAATCCTAGGCTAGTTTGTGCACCCTAGAAATAAAATCATGACTAATAAATTTTAGTTTAAAGCATAAATTTTATTGGCCGTGATTACTCAAAGGGGTATGGTAGTGAAACTCATGATGTTATGACTCTGCAAAAGATAAATATGAATATAATGCAAAGTCTACCTTTAACTTTTCAATGAATGATATGCTAATAAAAACAGTGCAATTTCAATCTCAACTCTGAAATTCAAAAGTAAAATGTAATATTTCGCTAAAAGTACTAAGCTAATGATAAAGGTTCAAAGACAAAAATGTTAACCAATGCAAAATGCCTATTTTTTTTGTATTTTCAATATATTAAAGAGAAAATGCATGGACTGAAAAGAAACCTGATATATAAATTCTACTGTGTATAAACGAAATAGCTCAAGTAGAATACCAAGAAGCCAAGAAAATAGCCCAGGGTCCAAGGACAAACCAAAAAATGAAAAACAATGAGAAAGACTATGCCCATAAATTCAACTCCCAACGGGCTTCTTGTCAATCCAGAGAAGCTCAATAGGCACTACAGAGACCTAAGAAGGCTCAACAACCATCAAAACTTGCCCAACAATCACTAAACCAAGCAAATAAGAAAGGAAAAGTGGTATACACGACTTTTCAGGAAAATAGTGCATATATATGCAGCTTGTAGAGAGGCATAATGTGTGTGTACGTGACTGTCAAGGAAAAAGGAGTGTACAGGCTTTGAAACAAGGTCAGGCAAGGGAAAAACGACTGAAAACTCAAACTCAGAGTGAAAAAAATCTTCCAAGCAGTGATACGACAAGAAACACAAAGGAAAAAGAGAAATGCAAGAAGGAAAAGTACTTCAACCCTTAGAAGGAAGATCTCTCCCCAATGGAGTTGCCATTTTTGTTACGAGGGAAAAACTCTCTATGGCCAAGGGTAAACCACAACAGACAAGTATGACTGCAAAAATCAACTCAATTCCATTGTATGCTATATAAACTAATGTGCAAGATAAGAAAGAGGCCTACCTTGATCCAACGTTTGATGATGTTCCACCATTGAGCACTTCGACCCAAATATTTATACCTACAATAAGTTCTCAACAAAAGCAGTATATAGTGATAATGTAAATGGGTTAATACATCAGATAACATAATCTATTAATAAACATTACAAACATTCCCATGGATAATAATGATATATTTGCACGATACCAATAGGACGGGAAATGAGTATTTCTATTAATAATTGATCAACAAAAGTGTCAACATTACAAACTTCATTGTCAGCATGATTTGAAACCAGGAAACCAAGTTCCTTCTAGTTGGGTCTCCACTACTTCAATCCTCTACCAAAGGCAAGCTCAAAAGAGAGATACAATGAGATTCTCTCAAAAATAGGGAAAGAGCTTGGGGGTTGAGCATTGTGTTCAAACTTGGGGGACAAAGCGATGCAGACTCAATATGAAGTAATTTCTCCATAGTAACTTTTCTCTCAAATTTGAATGCTTTCTCCTCTTTTCCATAGCTTGAAATTGTGCTCTTATAGCCGTCAAAATGCAACTGAGGGGCCGAGTCAGAATTTTTCCATTATATGGAAGGCCAAGGATAAGAGATCACTTGTCGTGACATGGAAACCCATCTCCATTTTTGTATTTTTTGGCACAAATCCCAATGTACATGGGCTTTAGTGGAGCAACCTGCGTATACGCTTGCTTTATAGCTGATAGGGCGTGTATATGTGGAAAAATGTTTATTTTTAGCTCTGGATTTGTCAAAAAGGGATGATAAGCCTTCATAGGGAAATGGAAAAAGGCCCTCTATGCAATATAGCAATGGTGAGGAAAATCTTCCTATAACCGACTTACGACCTTACCCTCGATTACAATTCTTGATCTAATATACCTTTTCTATTTTCAATACTCCCTCTCTCTCTCTCTCTCTCTCTCTCTCTCTCTCTCTCTCTCTCTCTCTCTCACTGTCTGTCTGCATGTATCTTCCACTATCTCACAAAAATATATTTATATTACAAAAATGGGTTAGTTAACCATTACAAAATTGACCAAAACCCTAACCCACTAACCCTAGGTAGATTATATTTGTCCACTTTCTAACTCCCTGATCACATCTGGTCCAAAATCTAATCATTTTCCTCGTTGATCTGCATCTTTCTTCCTTTCTTTGACTTTCTTGGTTTCCTGGCATTATTTCTCCAAGTTTTCTAACACTTATTCTTTGGTCCATTACCTAACTTCCTTCATTAATTATCGCGTCTTTCCATAATATTATATTTTCATCCCTATATTTATCAACATTTCCTCGAATTTTGTTCCAAAATGGTCTGTGCCAATAGGCCCCCAACAGTAACTTGTGGCTCCTCCTAAGCCACTCAAGTAGTGTGTTCTTCCTGTACTGACTTCTCAAGCACTTGAAACCTGTTTGTAATTTACTCAACTTAGGATTTTATATGTGTGTTATTTTCTGTTATAATCTCCACAGTCTACCCAGTAATGTGTTCCTTCAATTGTTCCCCACTCTCCAAGCCAACTTGTTCAATTTGGCCCTTTGTTGTGTCAATCTCAGTGAGCATTTTTTCTACTTCTTCTTGTAATGGTTCTAACCGAGCCTTCCTTGACTGCTTACCTAATTGTATGGACTTAAGCTCTACTTACAAATTCTTCATATCTTTTGCACATTTCAGTCTATCAGGTATTGTCATAGTTTTCCACTTCTGCTTCAATTCTTGAATCACAATATTTATCCCTTCTTCTTTTTGTTCCAACTTCTAATGTTTCTCATCCTCCTGAAGGTTTGTCCATAGTTGCACACTCTTATTTTAAATCTTTGTTATTTCTTGGATTAGGAGTGTAATGATTCCTCTATGATCTATAGCCTCTGACTCTCTTTGGATTCTTACTTCTGGTGGACTACTAGGTACTAAAAGTTCTGTTAGCTCTGTAATTTGGGTTATGTAAGTCTCCATAGTTTGTTCCATTTTCTCAATTTTATCCTCTGTGGGTATATTCTCTCCTTGTGCGTTATTAGAAATGGTTTTAAATAATTCTTCAAATTGCTTCTCTATTCTTCCAGCACTCTGCTTTGTTTCATCCCTCTCAAACTTCACTTGGTTAAGAGTTATCTCTAGTGTATTATTTATTTCCTTGGTTAATTGTAATCTTGTGGCATCTACATGGGCCCTTGACTAGATTTTTTGCACGACACTTATATGTATTTTTTACAACGATTTAGTTCGAATATTGGGCAATGCCAAGTCCAGATGATCTATATCCTTCAGTTTCCTCTACGTTGTATCTTCATCTACCTGCAACATCCCCTGGTTGATATGGAAATTTTCACTCCCCATAACTATGGTCTGCACTGTCTTATGTTCTGGAAGTATTATTTCTTGAGAGGTTTGTTGTTGTTGTGCCTAATATTTTTGTTGTGCTATAGTAATTTGAAACTATTCCAACACATCTTTGACCTCTGTCAATTTCTTCACTATTTCCTCCCTCTGCTTCTTAGCATCATACAAGGCTTTTGTTGTGCGATCCTGCACTTTTTCTGCTACTAATTATGCATCATTCTTTGTAAGTGTAAGTTGAAGAATTTCCTTATGTGCCTTCATTTTCTTGCATTGTCTAGTTATATGCAACACTATTACTTTCCTTTGTAGTGTCTCTATCTGCACGGTTTGAGTAGGCATATCCAAATATGAGAAATTTCCACCTCCTATTCCCTCATGCATAGGAATATTGGTATCAGTCTATGTTCCTCCATTTATTTTTTCTACCCACTCATTTTCCTAAGTTGAATTCTTTAGTAAAGTGTTATTCTACCTTGGATTTTTAGTTATTGTGCTACCCCCTATTTATTTTGTGCGCTCTATATCTTTCCTTGTGTTTTTTGTTGGGTTGGTTCACTATTGTGAAGGTCCAGTCTGTAATTGTTGTTTAGATTTTGGTACTTTCTTTGAGACTAATGACACCTTCCATTCTTCAATTCAATCCTTCATATCCCATTGTACTTCTTTCCCTCTGACACAATATCTCAACTAAAACCATTCCTTTTTAGGATCCTTCTTATCCTAGATCCATATGTTATGCCTTGAAGCTTGAAAATTGGTTATTCCTTGAAAATTGGTGTTATTTTCCATGTGTTTTCCAACTTCTCCTACATATTATCATAGTTAATGGAAAAAATGCTAGCATTACCCTTCCTTTTTATTTATATCTCAAGTATACCACAAGGATGCGTATTTTATTGCACGGCATTTCCCTGGCCTCTGGTAAAATCCACTATACTTTGGTTCTCCCTATCCAATCAATTCTATCAATATGATTAGCCATGGATAATGAAATTATGACTCGAGTTGTGGCACACCCTTGAAATCATCCAAAAACAAGTTTACTAGATATGGGGCCCATGTAAGTAGACTTCCCTTTGCACAGTGAGTGGTTGCTAATATTACACCTATAGGGGCTTCCTCTTTATGGAATTTTTCTCAAGAGTTTGCATGCTATCATTTTTCTCGAAAACCTAGATGTTGGTTCATTTCGTTGTTTAATAATCATTCCCCTAGATTCTCTGTTAGTCCCATATTTATTATTTATCTCATCTGCTATGGATTTTTATTTTGTTTTGTCATCCAAGTATTGCTCTGGTTTTTATCCATCTATAGGTAATCCTATAATTTCATCAATTAGTTCCACATATATTGATCTAGGTCTATCCATCCATAATATTCCTCCATGTACCTGTGCCAATAACTGCTTGAAGCATGCATTCACGTCCTTTCCTCTTTCAAAGTGAGGAATCTCCAACAGGTTCATAATTCATGTGTTGTATAACCTTGCAATCCATTGTTTTGGCTCCAGTATGGGATCTCCTAATTGACCTTCTCCTTTAATTTCCATCTAAACTTGTTGCATGAAATCAAGAAACTTCCCCATGTTTGCAACATCATGGTTAGCATACTTAATATTATTAACAAATCCCAACATGTCATCAAGTATTTCAACTCCTTCAGGTATCTACGGTAGTGATAGTGTGATTTCCTTCTGCTTGCTTAGGTTTTTTAGTATTGCAGGTTTTTCCCTTGTATTATTTTTCCCTACTAATGGACCTATTATTTCCATTTGGTTCTCTTCCTAATTTTCATTTTCTTCTTCAGTTTCTGTGTTCTGTTGGTTTATAATGTCTTCAAACTGTACTTGTTCCTCCAATTATTGCACTTTCTCTATTGCAAGGTGTTTCACTTCTTCTGGTCGTTTCCTACACTCATTGAATTCTATTTGTTCATCATCTTCCTCATTCAGTTGTTCTTATGGTTTTGTAGCTCATAACCTAATTTGTTGCATGTGGTTTTTCTTTGTGCTAGGGTTTTTCAGTTCGCTTCATGAATCAATGTCCATTTGTTCTACTGTCGGGTTTTATTGGTTCTTCTCTTCTACGATAGTCATACTAACTGGTTCGATTAATCAGGATGAACTGGTGTCAACATCCACAAATCCTTCATGATATTTTTTGTTTTCTCCATTGGATGCTATGTCTTGTGAAGACCTCACGACACTTCATGTTTTCCTTGTGAACCGCCTAGAATCTTCAAGCTTCAGGAGTGTTATTTTACTAAATTTGGAAGGGTTTCTTTGAATCGTAAGTAAAAAACTCGGAATCACCCACTCACACTAATTTTTCTCCCTTGGATATGGTTTTCACAAAGTCACAATGAGTCTTTTTCATTTGTGTTTTCTTCTTTTATAGGTCATGCCATAAATTCCCTATTGCGCCACAATTTTTTGATCATCTTTTTTTTTTTTCGGTTGTTCTCTGTATCAGTGTGATGCTTTATCTGTGTGGTCACATTTCTCTAGTGTGCAGTGTATTCAGGTTATTTCATACCAACTACTATCTATTTCACGCGATATTAGCTAATTGCATGTTTAGCACTTATCCATCTACTGTATCTTTTTGAATTTTCTTATTTTTCCAATTTTTTCTTTCTTTTTTTAGCTCCTACTATATACACTATGTACAATTGTATTTTTTTTCACTGCAAATTACTAAGGGGTACTAGGTCAACTGTCCCTATACATTTTCAATCAACTTCCATTAACTAATCCTTGAATCTCTTTTCCTGCTAGACCCTACAACTGCACAACACCTCCATTTGTGATATATTTTATCTCATATGGCACTAGCCAATGCATCCTGAATTTTCCTGGATGTTGTAAGTATTTCTTCTCATAGAGAAGAACCATATCTCCTTCCTTAAATTTTTTATTTTTAATGTTTCTATCATGATAACCTTTGTCTTTGGTTTTATGTACTTCATGATGGAAACCGGCCAAAACCTTGTCCTCTTCTAGTTCCATGAGTTGAGAAAATATTTCTTGTACTATGCCTCTTTCTTTCATGTTTGTAATGGTTGAAACACATAGACTAGGTATCAAATATTCTAAAGGGACTATTGCTTCCTGACCATACACCAATCTGAAAGGTGTTTTCCCTATGAGTTTCTTGCATGTGGTTCTATAGGACCATATACTACTAGTATCTTTAGATCCCAATCATCCTTGTTTACGTTGCAAATTTTAGTTAAGGTATTCTCCAATATTTTATTAAATGCTTGCACAGTTCCATTAGCATGAGGATGGTATGGAGTTCTCTTTTGATGGTGTATTTCAAATTCTTCAGTCATTTCCTGAATGGTATTATTGATAAAATGAGTTCCCTGATCACTCATCAAAATTCTAGGGCATCCAAATCTTGTAATTACTTGTTCAAACAGAAAGTGCGTTGTAATTTCTGCACTGCAATATTTTACTATTGTTTCTTCATCCCATTTGGTTAGATATTATGCTGTTGTAATGATGTACCTTTCTCCTGATCTTCTAGTTAGTGGGTTGATTTTTCCTACCAAGTTCATTTCCCATTTTTCAAACACTTTAAGGGTTCCCTAAGGTTTTAGGGGCATCTCATCCCTCATATATGGATTTCCTACCCTTTGAGAAACATCACAAGTCTGGAAATATTCATTTTCATCTTTAGAAACTGTTGGTCAGCATAGCCCTACGTGCAATATTTTCTGCATAATGGATTTTTCTGAATAGCTTCCTCCATCTATTCCTTCATGTGTTTCTGCCAATATGATAGGATGTTCATATTTCATGACACATCTCCTTATAATATTATCTGCACCTAGTTTATATAAGTGTCCTTCAATAAGTTGGTAATATGCATCTCTAACCACCAAATTCCTCTTCTACACAGTGTTGTATTCCTTTGGGGAAAATCATGTACTAAAAAATTTAATGATATCAGAAAAGTATTCATCAACAATCTGCACTGAAAAGAGTTGTGCATCAGGAAATGTTTCCTCCAAGCTTCTTGGTTATTCTCCATTAGTTATCCTGGACAAATTATTTGTCCCTACATTTAGTCTTCCAAGTTTTATTTCTACCTCAAAATCAAACTCTTGAAATAACGACAACCATATACACATTCGCCTCCCCAACATTGGCTTGTTGACCAAGTAACTGAGAGAAGAGTGATCTATGAACATTTCGAAATGTTGGCCTAATAAATAATGTCTGAAATTTTGTAATGCATACGCCGTATCCAAACCTTCTTTCTTTTGTATTATAATTATGTCCTAAATCTGAGATTTTCCTACTTGCAAATGCTATTGGGTGATCTATGTCACCTTATCCTAGTTGTGCTAGTACTGCTCCAAGTGTTATTTAAGAGGCATCCACATTAACATGGAACTCTTTTGACCAATCTGAAAACACTAGAATTGGTTTTGTCACCATTTTCTCTTTTAAGATGTTGAAACTTTGTTGGCACACATCATTCCATTGAAACTTTATATCCTTCTTTACCAATTTCTCCATGGGCATAATAATCTATGCGTAGCCCTTTATGAACTTTCTATAGTAGCCTGCATGATCTAGTGTAACTCTTAATTGGCGCACTGACTTAGGTGGTGTTAAATTAACAATGACAACAATATTTGGAGGGTCAACCAATAGACCCTATTTACAAACCACATTACCTAGCAGAATTCCAAATGGTGTGTTGAATATGAATTTCTTAAAGTTAAGATAAATTTGGCATTTTCTACACCTGTCTAGGATTAATCTTAAAACTTCAACATGATATTTTAATAGGCTAAATATTTTCCAATCATCCAAATAAACCTCCAAAAAATTATGTATAAAATATTTAAATGCGGCTACCACTACTCTTGAAAAATAGCAAGGGAATTTTCCAATCCAAAGGGCATCACTGTGTATTGGCATGACCACCATTCTTTGGATAATGTAGTCTTATAATGATCCTTTGGTGCTATTCTTATTTGGTGATACCCTGAAAATCCACCAATAAATGAGTATGTTTCTTGTCCTCCTGCATTTTCTAGTACCTCATTTCTAAATGGAGTAGGGAAGGGATCATGCAGACAAGCATCATTGAACTTTCTGAAGTCTACAAAGATCCTTATCCCCCCATGCTTCTTCTCCTGAACTAACATAGGGATAATCCACTTAAATTCTTCAACATCTTCTATTATACTAGCCTCTAACATTTTATCAATCTCTACCTTAAATTTCTATTTATATACTAGATTCAGCCTATAGGGTCTCTTTCTTATTGGTCTAGCATCTAGTCGTAGAGGGATTTTCATTTCTCCAAGTTCTCCTGCTACCCCTTTCATTTCTGACAACATTGTTGGAGATAGATCACTATATTCATGCAGTGGTTCTGTAATTCTTTCCATTATCTTGTTGTCCCAATAGTCACCAATACTTGCAATTTTTTGATTCTCTTATGTTCCAATATTGACTTTCTCTATCTTCAGTGGTGCAACAAATTCTTCTAACTATAACTGTGGGCCTTCTACTTCTCTTTCCCCTTCAACTTCTATTCTCTAAATATCGCGTTGGTTTTCTTTTGTTGGGTCATATTCTATGATGTGGTAACTGTTAGTCCTTGATTTTGCAATGATTGTTGAAAGATTCTTTTCCCTGCCCTATCCTTTCCTAGCATTCCTTTACATTATGTTTTCTTCTTCTGTAGTTTTAAAAGTGTGTTTTCATTATCCTTTTTGAGTGTTTTAACATGCATTAGTGTGATTAATCTTAGAGCTAGACATTAAGGATCTCTCCATCAAATCATAATTCCTTTCCTTCGTTTTAAATTTGAAATTTTTCTATAGGGAAAAGGCGTTACAAGAATAACACTATTCTTGTAGTGCCAGGAGTAATCATTATTTTTTATGCGCCAACTTCACAATATCATGTTGGAGAAATGCATGAGATCCTTTCCTAGAAGCTAACATCATTGATTATTAAGATCAGGTCGTGAATTCAGTTATGATACTCATTCGAATATTATGGTTTGTACTTATCCATTATTATATCAGATCACATGTTTTCTAGTTTCATATCATGATTGTTGGTAGATGATACCCGAGCCCTTCATTGTGCTCATGTGTTAGTTTATTCGAGCTTTGCAAGTGGTAAATATCTTCTACAAGCAATCCTATTATCATAGGTTTTAAGTGTTGCTAATAGAAACCCTAACCAGTCTCTAAATTTCAGTAATTATAATCTACACCATGGCATAGTAGAAAAGAGGGAAAATTACTCAGTTGGAACTAGAGGGTGTAGAATATCTCGAGGCTTACCTAGAGATTTCAGAAAAATTCAAAGATGCAAGGTGGTTTAAATTCTGTTCAACACTCCAAGGTTATCATGAAAAACTTTCTTTGATGTTTGCACAAAATTTCAATGGATTTGAAACATTGGTGGGTAAGGTTCTCCTACATGTGACAAAACACTCAATTGGGAGTGAATCCAGGTTATCTATGTATGGAGAAACATTGTGGAAGAAATACAAGATGCCTATGGAATTTGTAAACCATTTTTTACTCCCAGAACGCGAAGACCCTAATTGGAGTCAGGGTATCCCATAGAGATGGATAAAAAAGGAGTGGTAGACTTCTTTAATGGTGATTCACAGGTACATTACATGTGAAGGACAATTTTCCCTTATCCATATTTATCACATTAGGTTGTTGATGCATTTGAATGGTGATATCCCTCTTTGTTTCCCTTCTTTTTGTTAAAAATCCTGTCAAAAATGTCTAAAAGGATATGATCTCACTCTGCAACTGCTAGTAAGAGTCGTTTTCACTAAAGACTGATTAAAACCTTGGTTATGTATGCTTTGGGAGAGTCCAACACCCTTGGGACTGGTTAATTGAATCTCTTGAACTTCAAGAACATAAACCTAAGCATTAAATTTCTCCTAAACAAAAATGTAAAAAAGAAAATAAGGTTTCTAAAACCCTTGTTGTTACAAGGAAAGAAAGTTCCCCTATGGCCAGATTGACTCGATCCAACAAAAGAAAGATGATATTGAAGAAGGAAACAAAATATTCAAATAAAAAAAAAACAAGTAGAAGTGGATTTTCAATTTCAGAATGAGTTGCTTGTTCCAAAACAGGAGCCCGAGGACTGCAAAGAAAACCATATCACAGGATAAAAAAAAAAAATCTTAGACAGACCATGAAGAAAAAAGAGGAACCCATTGCAGATGATAAAAATAAGAAATTGAGCTAGAGAAGGAAGGATAAACCAGTGGTTAACTATCCTAGAAGATCTAAAACTAGAGAAACCAATAAGTTGAGATTGAATTCAAAGGCCATATAGGCCATATTCAATCCTTCTATTAAGACATACAATGTAATTTTCATCGATGATGACATAGTGGAAAGTGTAGGAGAGGAAAAGGGACAATCACCTGTAACTTCTTCACATAAGTTGAAAAATGTTAAATTGGATCCTTAAGATGAACATTTTAATGAACCTGTGGAGAAACAAGTAAATCTCTGAAAAGTGTAAAAAAAAATGCAGGGCAGAAATCAATACAGGCAGTACTCTATTTTGTTTCCCTATTTTATTCTTTATCTTCAAGAGAAGCTTTGGAAACTATGGAGATGAATTGTTTGAAACCAAAATAGTATTTTGTTGGTAACAAGCCCCTTCACAAAACCTCTCTTGGTTTTTACACAACTATTAGATTGTGAGAGATTCAAATATATCTTTGAGGCCTATTTTTCAGAATTTCACAAAAAATGATTTCGTGTTTTAGTCACTAATTTTGGGCGAGGTTTAGGAGAAGCCGAAGATGAATTTTTGGAAACCAAAAGATTTTTTTATTGGGAATGGTTCCATTTAAAAACAACTCTCTCATTATTTACACAGATATGATGGTTGTGGAGATACGAAGAGATATTTGGACCCTATTTTTCAGGAATTTGCTAGATGTTTTTTCCTAAAATAACTCATAGACAACAGTTGATGAGCCACCTCATCAATTCGACTTGGAAATCAGATGTGATATCCTCCTTGATTATTTGAAATAGAAAACTAAATATGGATGAGGATGTTTTCATATCCATTTCTTTTGGATCTTGATAATTATGTACTCTTTCTATATAAACTCTATAGAAGGAGAAGTTAAGGGTGGATTTGGTTGGGAACCATTGCTCATTTTTTAGTAGATATTGTAAGACAAAGAACTGCTTCATCTTGATACTAAATGGAAAAGGCTATATGATGGTTAGATTTCAATTGTTTTCTATATTTATATCTTTTTCTTACTTGAATGCATGTTAATCTATTGCAAAGCATATAATGTATCTTGGTTGTGAGTAAGCCAGTGAAGAAATTATTGTTTGCTTATTCATAATCAGATTTGTTTTCAAGTACTTTCTTATTTCTTCTTAAATGATATTTATGATCAATAGTTTCATGTGTGAGTGTACAAATTGAAAACTTGCATACTTCTTTATCTTTCTTATTACTTTTCCATCTGACCATTGGATTGACTACCATTTACTAAGTCAATGAGATGTGAATTTTCTCTTTCCTATTTGAGTTTAATACTATTAGATTATCTTTGACCCAACCTTCAAACCATTTCAAAAACTCATTATAAATCGTATTCTGACGCAGACCTCCCCAACCCTCAGGCCGAAGTCCGATCACAGGATTGTTCTTTACCTTCTTTGAGCCGGATCGACTCTTTCTATTCCTTGCTCGAATCTCAATTCGATCGATCCACAGGTCCTTTCAGAAGCTCCCCTGCGCGACCAACACTAAGTGCGAGCTCCACTTCTCCATGCGACCACAACACTATGACCAAGGCCTAACCCAAAAGGTACTTGTCACAACTCGCCACTGGCGAATTCGTGAGTCGAGGCTCTCGACTCTCCCTTTTCAATATCGCGATAACTGAAATCATGAAATGGGTATAGCTCCTCTTTTATCAGTGTCTCTCACGTGTGACCACTAGCTAAGCTTAATGCTAGCTCCTCTCACTACTCGCCGCTTCATGAGTTCAAAGGTTGAACTCTCGTTCCTTCCTTGTGCAATCCTCTGAGACTTGAAAGTCAGTGAAGGTTGACCTTCCTTTCACACTTATCGCAACTCGCCACTTCATGATTTGTAGCGTCCAACCTTGGCACCGTCCCTTCACAAACCCCCGAGAAGCGATATTTACTTTCCCTCTCGCGTTCTCGCTACTCACGACTTCACAAGTCGAAGGGTTGACCTCTCATGCCCTTACTCTGCGAATCCCCGAGACGTGAGAATTCAATGGAGTGTTGACTCCTTTTCCCATGCGACGCGTGTCCGCCTGTCAACCACATAGGCCCCACCTTGAGGTTCTGCCACGTTTCCACACTCGTACCTCGGCTCTCAGCACTTCGCGACTTCTGATGTCGAGAAGAGGTTCTCTCAACCTCCGGACCTCTTAATGTGCGATACGCGTGATGAAGCTCCTAATCCAATGGTCCGCCCTTGACCTAGATCCAATGGCTATCCTTTCTCCTCACGATTTTTCCACTCGCGACATGGAGCACCCAACTCCGAGGCTCTCACCTTGTGAACCTCCGAGTTCGCGAGATCCCTTGATCTCTGCCACCTGTCCTCCTCAGATGGATGGTCCTAATCTTCTCGCGACTTCACCACTCGTGAAGTCGAAGGACTTCCCTCTCTGACCTCCGATGTATGAATCCTTGATAGAGAGGATCTTGTGACACGTGTCCTTCTTCCAATTGGATGACTCAGATTCTTTCGCTATTTCGGGACTTCACACCTCACGACCTCGCGAATCTTGATGCAAGAGTTTTGACCCTTCAACTCGCGAATCCACGAAATGAGATTACACGAGTGATCCAACGATCCGATTTATCCCGAGCTTGCACTTGAAGAATGCTTGTCGTAACTCCCCTACTCCTCTACAAGATCTGACGGCCCTCAGAACTTCACAAATTCTCCACGGATAATTTCAACCGTCCAATTCCTTCTTAACAACTCCTACAAAATGAACAAGTATGCCTTCACAAAACTTGTCCACCAACAAAACAACGTCGCTATGCCTTCTTTCAACACTTCAAGACACTAGCCCTCTTGAGCTTCTCTTCGACAACGTCGAAGAATCTATCCCTTCTGAGCTTTCTCCACAACTCGAGTCTTGAAGAAGACTCCTGCACGCACTTCTTGCAGCAACCCTTCAATACTTCCAAGTATTTAATTCTTCGACTCTGCACACTCTCTTTGTGGCAGCAGTCTTTCAACAACTCCCTCAGATTGTAAGCTCTGAGAGTCTACTCGGCCTGCACACACTTTGCTGAGCTCCTGTACTCAACTTGCACTTCTGCAAGAATGAGAACAATGTTATCCCTCCTGAGCTTTCAGAGATTGAAACTTTGAACCCTTCAACACACTCCTTGCGAACGATTTCGCTACACTCCTTGTAGAAAAACTCTTGCTCAGGCAGAGAAACAATTGAAACTCATTCCTTCCTCTCCCTCTCTTCAGATTTTAGACATTCAATAAGAAATCATTCATACATATCATAATAGCAAATGCATAATTAGAAAGAGTAAAATAGCTATGAGCATAACATTCAATTATGCATACACATAAAGTGTTTGAACACCATGAGTCTGAATCAAAGCTTCATATATTAATCTCAAAACTTCTGTACATGGGTTCTTCTACACAACTTTCTGCTCTCCTATGCTCTCTGCTCTTCTCATAATCATAATAATATTACAACCATACAATGAGGGTGTCTATATCCCATTTCCCTCCTCGCTCTAAACTGTCAAATCTAGAACTTTAAAGCTACCTACCTACATTAACTATGCATAAATGCCTCTTAATCCTTCAGACGAGAG
>ML847932.1:35930-46231 GCA_009831015.1 Picea engelmannii | reverse complement strand
AAACTTACAATGGATGAAATTCATGGGATTCTTATAGCCTATGAAATGAGAACCGGGCAAGAAAAGTCATCAAAAAGGGAAACAAACTTCAAAGCATCAAAAGCAACAAAGAACCATGAGCATGTGCCAAATGAAAATCACTCGGACATATCAGATGAAGAAGAGGCCAATTTTATAAGGAAACTCCAGAAAGGTTCTGGGAAATATAAAGGAAAGTTACCCTTCAAGTGCTTCAACTGTGGCAAAGTTGGGCATTGTGCCTCTAAATGTCCCTATCCCAAGTAGGTGGATAGTGATGATGAATATACTTATAACCATAAATAACTTAAGAAGAGAAAAACTGGAAACAAGACGAAATTCTACAAGAAAAAGAAAAACTTCTACTCCAAAGAATACAATAGTTCATCTGACATGAGTGAAGATGACGAGACATAACTTTTATTTATGGGCATAGAAACTCAAAATAATGTTGTTGATGATAATGAATAAAAATATGAAGTTGAAGGAGAAGTATAGCTTGAAGAATAACTTATTAGTTCTCTTGAAGAACTGAGAAAATATAAAAAGAAGAACAAATCATTAAGAGAACAACTATTAGAATATGAAGAAAAACAAAAATCAATAGAAAAGGAAGTTTCAATAACCATCAAGGAATCAGAACAAATCATTATTGATTGGAAGAATAAACTCCAAGAAGCCAAAATAATTGAAGAGATCATGAGTAAACAACTCAATGAAAATAAATTAGACTGTGAAAAGCTAGAGGTTGAAATTGTTTTTCTAAAAAGAGAACTTGAGAAAGGAAACAACCAATCAAAATTTGAAAAAGTTCAAGAATCTTGGATGATATTATTAACAGTCAAATACCATCAAGCAATAAGTCAAGACTGGGTTATGATCAAAATAAGTCTAACAAAGGATCTAACTCTACATCTCAGGAAACTAATAAATATCCAAAAAGTTATGCAACTGCCATTTAGAGCTCTTTCAAAAGGGAAGAAAGCAAAATAAAAACTGATTCTAATCAACAAAAATATGCTCTCCCTTCAAAATAAAATGAAAGTAGAAGGAATACATTTACAAGAAGAACTCCCTCAAAAAGGTATCAACATCTCTTTCTTGGCTATTATTTTTCTTGCAATAATTTTGGGCATAAAGCATTACATTGTAGAGATTATGAAAAGTACAATCATAAAAATGTTCAAAGATATGGTTATAAGAACAACAAGAATAATAGTAATCAAGAGAATAGAATCTATAATTCATTCTCTTCATTACAAGATTACAATGTTAAATGCTACAAACGAAAAAATTATGGTCAAAAGGCTAGTGACTGTAGACTACCAAATCATCCCATAAAACTTCCAAAATTCAAGAAGAAAAGCATAAGAAGACATGGAAATAAAAAAAATGGAAAAAGAAACAGAGTGTAAGGTAGCATTATATGATAAAGATAAAAGGAGTCAATGGTATGTTGATAGTGGATGTTCAAAGCATATGACAGGAGATCAAGACTAATTCCTCAGTCTGAAAAGGAAAGAAAAATGAAGAGTTACTTTTGGAGATAATGTCTCTGCCAAGATACTTGGAAAGGGTACAATTAGTCTAGGAAATAACAAAGTTAAAGAAGAAAATGTGCTATTAGTTGAAAATATGAAGCCTAATATCCTCAATGTAATTCAAACATGTGATCAAGGACACATACTCATATTTGACTCTCAAAAATGTGAAATTAGGAATGAGGGCTCAAGAAAATTAGTGGTTGTTGCACCCAGAACACCAAACGATGTATATATCTTAAACATAGAAGAAGAAGAAAAATGTTGCATGATTCAAATAGACGGAAGTTTGCTACGACACAGAAGAATGGGACATATAGGTTTTGACAATTTGATAAAAGTCAATAAAAATAAAGCTATGAGAGATATGCCAAAGATTATTAAACCTTCAAACTTTGTTTGTAGGCACTGCCAACATGGAAAACAAACAAGGGTAAGATTCAACACAAAAAAATAATCTACATCAAAACCATTAGAACTTGTTCACACTGACCTTTGTGGACCAACAAGAACTAAAAGCATGCAAGGTGCACATTACTTCATTTTATTCATTGATGACTATACAAGGGTGACTTGGATATCTTTTCTTAAAGAGAAATCAGAAGCATTCAAAAAATTCAAAGCCTTCAAAGCACATGTTGAAAATGAGACTGGCCTCAAAATCAAGAGATTAAGATCAGACAATGGAGGGGAATTTACCTCAGATGAGTTCAATGAGTTTTTTGAAACTCATGGAATTAAAAGACACTTTTCAGCTCTAAGAACTCCTCAACAAAATGGATTTGTTGAAAGGTAAAATAGAATTGTCCAAGAAGTAGCCAGAACTATGTTAAATGAATCCAAACTCCCAGACATCTATTAGAGAGAAGCAATATATACATCAGTATATATACTTAACAGAGCACAACTTAGAGTTAACCATGACAAGAAACCATATGCGTTATTGTTTGGTAGACCAACATCAGTAAAACACTTCAGAATATTTGGGAGAAAATGTTATATAAAAAGAGATGATGATAATCTAGGAAAAATTGATTCTAGATCAAATGAAGGCATATTTATTGGTTATTCATCCAATAAAAATGCCTACAAATGTCATAATCTGAGGCTCCACAAAATTATGGAAAGTGAAAATGTAAATGTGGATGATATAACATCAATACGAATCAAATCTCAAGACAATTTACAAGTTGATGAAAGAAGAAGAGACGATGAAGATAATGAAGAAACTGAAGAAATACAAGAAGAAGAATCACAAAGTGAAGAATAAAACGAAGAGGAAGCATCACTAAGACAAGAGTCAAAAGCACCATCAAGAAGAGTACAAGGAGATCATCCTGAAAATCAAATCATAGGCAACAAAAGTGCTAGAGTTGAAACAAGAAGAAGGATAACATAGGAATCAAAACAAGCAATTCTCTCCCTAATAGAACCCAAAACATTTGCAGAAGCCAACAAATATGAATATTGGATTAAATCCATGAATGAAGAGCTTGATCAAATAGAAAATAATCATATATGGGAACTTGTCCCAAGACCAATAGACAAAAATGTGGTAGGGACCAAGTGGATTTTTAAAAATAAAGTTAATGAAGATGGTCAAATTATAAGGAATAAAGAAATATTAGTGTGCAAAGGATATGCACAAGTAGAAGGCATTGACTTTGAGGAAACATTTTCCCCAGTAGCTAGATTAGAAGCTATCATAATTTTCTTGGCATTTGCATGTTTTAAAAACTTCAAAATATATCAAATGGATGTCAAATCAACATTCTTAAATGGAAATATATAGAAAGAAGTTTATATAGAACAACATGAAGGATTTATATTATCAGAAAATAAAGACTATGTCTGCAAATTAAAGAAAGCAGTATATGGTCTCAAACAAGCTCCCAAAGTATGGTTTTCAAGGCTTGATAATCATCTACAGCAGAAGGATACAAAAGAAGAGCTACTGACATCAATCTTTACATTAAAATTGAAAATCAAAATATGATTATTGTTGTAGTATATGTGGATTGCATAATCTTTGGAAGTAATCTAAATCCTCTAAGCAAGCAATTTGATGCATAAATGCAAAAACAATTTGAGATGTCAATGCTTGGTGAACTGACCTTCTTCTTAGGATTACAAGTTTCACAATCAAACAAAGGCATATTCATATCTCATATCAAATACATTAAATAAATATTGAAGAAATTTCAAATGGAGGATTGTAAACCTATGAGCACTCCTATGATTACAGGATGAAAACTAAGAAAATATGATGAATCACTAGAAGTAGACCAAACCATGTATAGATCAATGATTGGTAGCCTATTATATGCAACAACAACAAGACCAACCATCATGCAAGTTGTAGGATTAGTGGCCAGATTTCAATATGCACCTAAAGAGAGACATATGAAGGCAGTTAAAAGGACTTTTAGATATGTCAAAGGCACCTTGGATTTTGGGTTATGGTATCCAAAAACAAAAGACTTCACATTAACTGCATATACTGATGCAGACTAGGCTAGAAGTGTGGATGATAGAAAGAGCACCAGTGCAGGAGCATTCTTCCTAGGAAAATTTCTTGTTTCATGGCTAAGTAAAAAGCCACCCTCGATATCACTATCTACAACAAAAGTTAAATATATTGTTGTTGCCTCCTGCTGCACTCAAATAATTTGGATGAAACAAACTCTAGAAGACTTACAAGTAAAGTATGATCATCCAATTAGTATGAATTGTGACAATACTAGTGCTATAAAACGTTCTAAGAATCATATCATGCACTCAAAAACCAAGCATTTCCCAATTAAATTTCATTTTTTGAGGGAACGGGTTTCCCAAAAGTTGTTAAAGTAGAATATGTGAATACTAAAGAACAAATTGCAGATATATTTACAAAACCTGTACCTAAGTGTTAGCAACATTTTTGGTATCGGGGCACGAAGGTACATAGGTCTACAGGATTGCCCGGGAAGCGCCCAAGCGCAACACAGAGGAACCCCTTTTCAGTTACAATTCGAGCGAGTGGGCGAAGTTTTGTTGACAGTCGCTGAGATCCACCTATAAAGCTGATCAATGGTCGTCGGGATTTTGGAACTACCGAGTTGCCCCAGGGTTAATGCAAGAGACAGCTCCAATAATTCAAGTCAATTATGGGTCGTCCGGTCCAAATTGAGACAGGTGGCTTCCAGTTGGCGTATCGGGAATCGGAGTTTCGGGAAATAGAGAGCCTCCCGTTCGTTGCAGTTGAAATCGCCGATTGGCGAAATGCCGAAAGCACCTTTGGAGCCGAGCCCACGGTCCTAGCACCAAGTCACTTCAAGCGAGCCTATAGACGACGGCGGCTCCCTTTTAAATATCGAATGCCCCCTCTTCCATTCATCCTAAGGACGCGTGGCGCAAGATCTGGCTGCGTCAGCGTTTCGGCATTCGGGAGTTCGTGGGGTGAGAGTTTCATGTTGTTCAACATCGCGAAACCCCGAACCCCGACAACCCCGAAAGCACCGAAACTGGGGCCCACGACATCACGAGCATTTTTCAGTCGTCCATCTAAAGGGGACACCTGGCAGTAAATTGAGCCATCTCGGCGTTTCGCCCCTCGCGACTCCAAAACGCAAAGAGTAGCTCTGTTATGTTCCGATGCGCGAGGTGTCGGGAGAGTCCTGGACCCAGGCCCACGGTATCGTCAGGACAGCTAAGAGCCGTCAGATCTAGAGGGACGCGTGGTACCAGATTAAGCCGTCTCAGCATATCGCTCATCGCGATTTCGATCAGCAAGGATCAGCCCCTTCATAGTCGCGAACGCCGAAAGCACCTTGGGAATAGACACGAGGTCACAGTCCGTGGTCACTTGGAGGAAGAAAGGAGCTGCGTAAAGAAGGCCGAAGGCACCAAGTTTAGTTACAGAAGGGATCGTCGCGATCTCCAGGCGCCATCGGATCCGACCTCCATATTGTTTCTCGCCTGGAGTAAATGATGGCAAGAGCGGGTGGTTGAAACCTCCTTTCATTCATTAAGTGAGGGAATGGAGGGTCTGGCAAGCCGTCTGCCCGAAGAAGTCCTGTATATCAATTTTTTCAAAGAAACCATGTCGAAGTCCTAGACTCGACAGAGAAGTCTGTGCACACTAGCCCAGCACTTAATGGCTCAGCTACCCTCCTTGCAGGAGCCATGCGTAGTTAAGATGGCGCTTAAAGAAAGATATCAGTACGAGTTTGACTGAAGGGACACCAAGATTTGGGAGACTGGACATGCCTCTATGAGGTGGATCTTCCTGAGTATATAAACTCAGTCTTTGTATTTTTTTAAGTATCGATGGTTGAGCAAAGCTCCCGATTGTAAGGTTTTGATGAAGCGTTGGTCGCTCTGGTTAATGTATAAGGCATTTGAGACTTCTTACTTTATGGATGTCAGTTTCTTTTCCATCTCTTTGTATACTGTGTTAGAACGACTCGGAATTGGAGGATCCAGTCGAGTTATGGCTGTTATAGGATGATGTAGGTTGGATCACTGTAATAGTCACATTGTCTCTAATCGGTTCTTGTGATGTTCTCAATGCTGAAACGACTTGGAATTGAAGGATTCAGTCTAGTCACCCCTCAACTCCTTGAAGCTCTGGACCAAGAGGATCTTGGCTTCCGATTTTTTCATCCTCAAGCTTCCGAAGGCCTGTTGCCCGAGGTAGTCTTGCTCGCTCTTCTCACAAGTCTTCCTTCTTCCACCCTTTAATCATTTACTGACAGAAGTTGGATCAAGACCTCCCTTGATTTCTACATACCAGGCCCATTTTCCCGAGTTAAAGCTATATTTTCTTGAGTCTCTACCCATCTGATCACCCCATTAAACAAACCGTGACATAAAAATTGATGGGCGTCGGGCTCTGCTCCTGCAAGCAATCCAGGAGTGACTTTTGATGCTAACACTAAGAATACTTTTTAATAACTTAGACATAAATTGGGGGTAAATCCCATCTCTAATTAAATTACACAAGTTTCATCAAAGGAGTACATGGGGGGCTATAACCTCAGGGAAAGCAGAGAAATATCCCTTCTGCCATTTTTTTCAAAGGGAGAGGATAAACAATAAAACTCAATTAAGAAATAAGGAGTTTTTACTTTGTTGCCATTAATGACAAAGGGGGGGAATGTTGGACATGGTGTTGGAATTGATGTCAAAGGAGGTCAATATCCTCAATATTGGACATAATGTTATGAAGTTAACATGAATGTCAAAAGAAGGATAATATGGTATTGAGACAAAATTTTGGATATGAAATATATTTGATGTAAAAATGGGGTCATTAACATGGTCTACAACTTTGTCCATGTTGAGAACTTGATTAATGTCCATGTATTCACATCAATGTTCCAACAAAAATTATATTGTTCATCCTTGGAGATATCATGGAATAATTTTACAATTAAACTTAGTCTAGTGTTATGTCTATGTCTTTATTGTTGATATTATGGTAGCTACGGGAGGTATTAACCTCCACATGTAATCTTTGACAAGACAAGAATATTCTGGGAAGAAAAAGAAATCCTAAAACGTTGGATAATAACCCTAGAAGACAAGTTGGCTTAAGATAATATTTAATATTGAGTTATTAGCCTCCAGAAGGAGAAGTTGGCCCAATCAAGTGAGATAGAGTAGTATAAATAGAGGGCGTTAGAGCTCATTTTCCACTCACTCACTCACAATTTCATAAGGACAAGAAGTGCACATGATTGGAGGAAAGTTGCAGCTGCAACAGTGGTGACTTGGTCTCTTGGTTATGGTTTGGAATTTTTGCTTGGTCTTTAGTTATTCTTACTTGGTGTGCTATCCTTGGAGAAAGGTGTGCTACCTTGGTGGGTTATTGGTCTTCTTCAGGAATTATTATGTCTATCAAGGTTAAGGTGCTCAGGGGTGGCCTTTGTGCCTATGGTTAGGTGACAATATTTTTATATTGTCTATGGTGAAACAAGCACACCCTATTTTTATAAGAAGTTATGGGCCCACACTATCTTCAAAAAGTATACCAGTGGAAGATATATTGGGAGGATTTTCTCGCTTGTAGTTGCAGTTGCAGTCAGAGTTTTATTACAACAACGAAACCCTAACCCTCTTGTTGAGGCACCTTAAGTGAAGAGATTGACCTATTTCCTGGAGAGCCTAGTGCATCCTATCCTAGCAGATCTTCTGGTACTCTTAGTAATCCAAGGTGTCAAGTTTGAGTTTTTGGTTAATGTCAAAGGTTGACCAAGTCAAAGTCAAAGGTTGAACAAGTCAAAGCAGCCATGACTTACTCTATGAAGTTAGAAAACAAGTTAGAAAGTTCTTATCACTTCAGAGCATGGAAGATAAGGATTGACCTCATCCTTTCCAAGAATAAAGTGTTGGATATCGTGAAAGGGAAGATCATGGAACCACAGTTTGAAGCAGGAAAAGAGAAGGAACCCCAAAACGTTGCAGTTATGGAGAAGTTCAAGGAAAATGAAATCAATGATATGAACATCATAGTAGACTCTGTAAAGGACCATTTGATACCCTGCATTTCTCATCTTGACTCATCTAAGAAGATGTACGATGCCCTAACTAACCTCTTCTCAGTCAGAAATATTGGGCAAGTGATGAGTCTGAATAATGAGCTATGTGATATGAAAATGAATGATGATGACAACATAACATCATACTTTGTAAGAATATCTCAATTAAGAGATCAACTACAAGCTATTGAATAAATCATTTCAGAAAAGGAACTAGTAAATATAGTACTCAATGGCCTTCCCAAGACATGGGATGCATTTGCCACAAGCATGAACAGAAGAGCGTAGTATCCCACATTTGAAGAACTTTGGACTTGTTGTGCACAAGAAGAATCAAGGATTAGTGCAAAAGAGAAATCCCAAAGGAAATATGATGATCAAGCCTACACAACAAAGTTCAAGAAATTTAGGAACAAGAAGAAGTTTGACTCAAGGAAGAAACCAAATCAAGAGAAGGATATGTCAAAAATACAATGCTTAAATTGTCGAAAATATGGTCACTACATGAATCATTGTCTCAAGTTAAATAAAATGAAGGAAACGTTGTTAGCTTTTATAGCTTGGGAGGTACTCTGTATGTTTGTCTTGTATGCAGAAGTAACCTTACATTTACACTACTAGACACTTGATTGTGTAATGGGCTTTTATAAAGTTGTAATAAAGTGGTTCTTTTATGTAAGTGACTTTTTAATGAAGTGTACCTTATGTTATAAAGTGAAATTGTACTTTAATATTTAAGTGATTTATTTTGGCGGGAATGAATCATGTCCCTTGATCATGTAAAATCAAGATTAGATCTTGGCCTTTGGATTTAGGGATGGGGAAGGTGAAAAGACACTTGGAAGGTGAAAGGTCATTTTCGAATTATAAGAGAATGCATTGGGTAGTGTGAAAGACACAACAATGAGAAGAAGTGATTGAGATATTTCTGAGAGAGCTTGAGAGAGAAAAGGGAAACAAGTTGGGAACATTTTCCAAGAGATCTTGGACACATTTACCAAGGAAAAACTTTGTTTTGAGTGTGCTGAAATTTATTGTTGTGAGGGAGGTCATACTGTACAGATCCGTACAATCCATACAACAATGAAGTTGGCACAATTTTTGAGGCAAGGAAGGCACGAAAATTGATGCATCTTGAGGATATTTGTTGTTGAAGGGCAGTTGTACAACAACAAATTGGCATGATTTTCGAGGTGTTATTTTTCTGGGTGGACCGTACAATAGTATGGACTTGGCAAATTTTTCAAGGAAGATTTTTGGAGGGATGGTTTGGGTGATGTAAGTGGTTTTCTCTTGGCTGTAAATATAATCTTGTTGCTGATATATCTTTCCTGAAGCTAATAAAATCTCTCTCTCTTTGGGTTTCCCCACATTGGGGTTTTCCCTGGATGGTTGCCTAAATTTATGAGTATTACATGGATGTGTGATTGTTTTTCATTGTGTTTATTCCGCTACAAAAGTGCTTGACAATGTGTATTTATGCTCATAATATTTTATGAATATGAGTTTATTCATTTCAGAGTTCATAGTTGGCAGTTATCTCTAGGTTGCTAAGTGTATGACAGAATATAGTGCATGTTGATTTTGTCATTAAATTTCTACATGGTATCAGATCTTGGGCTCTGAGTGACAGTGAGAAGTGATATTTTTGGGCAATATTTGAAGGGAAAACTTGATTGTTTGTTTCCCATTGAATAGTTAACAGGGAGATGACTTTTTGCATAACGTCTGAGGATCGATTGGATGGGATTTCCAACTATTTGCAATGGAAAGTCAAGATGTCGACTATTATTGGGGATAACAAAATTTGGAGCTTTGTTAGCACTATTAATGGACCCAAGTTTGTTTGATGGATAACGGTATGAGTTATGATATACTTTCAGATAATACTATTATATATGGATAGTACATGTCATTCCATTTCTGGTGGCATGTGGAACGTCACATAACTCCACGGTTTGAGATTTATGGCCTTACGAAGTTGGAGGACCCTCATATGTCATCTAGAAGCCCCAAAAGGTCAAAGTAGTCAAAGTGGTTTAAGAAATTTTAAAAGGTAAATAATAAAGTGAATTAACGAGTGTATTATAATTCAAAGTGAATACAAAATAAATTATTTCAATAATAAATTTAATGGAGAAATTAGAAGTGGGTTAACCCTAAAATAAGGAAAGTGGGACCAAGTGACCTAGAAGATGTTTTTAAGGAAGCTACTTGGAGA
>ML847931.1:0-34193 GCA_009831015.1 Picea engelmannii | reverse complement strand
AAACAACATGATGTATACTATCCATCCATGGGTGTTGTATCTGCATGTGTATTTTCCTTCATGTCCAAATAACTTCATCAATCTTGTGGTCCAAAACCCATGACTAGGGTTGACATCAATGACAACAACCAATCTTCCAACAAAAATAACATAATCCATTAACATTCATGAAAAATACGTCCATGGAATAACAATTCAAATATTTTCAAGATATCAATTGGACGAGAAAATAGTATTTCTATTAAAATGATCAACATAAGTACATATGTGACAAACTTCTGTACCAACACACATTGAAACCGAGAAACTAAGTCCTTCCAACTGGGCCTCCACCACTTATATCCTCCACCAAATGCAAGCTCATATAAAGGAGACAATGAGGTTCTACATTAAAGAAGGAAGAGATTGGGGGATGAACAATGTGTTCAAACTTTCAAGGATAAAGGGATGCAGACTCAATGTGAAGTGAAATTTCTCCAGAGTATCTTTGCTCTCAAAAGTTGAAAGTCTCCCTTATTCCACGACTTGGATATGGCTCAATTTATAGACTTCAAGTGGAACTGAAGGGCCAAGTTGGAACGTTTCCATTATATGGAATTTCAAGGATCATGGATCACGTGACGTGACATGAAAAACTAACAAAAATTTTAATTTTGAGCACCAAACCCGATGTACGCAGGTTGTAGTGGTGCAACTTGTGTATACACATGCTGTCTAACTGGTAGGGTGCATATATGTGGAAAAATATGTTTTTCTGGGTCTAGAAGGTACACCAAGGGACTTCAAGTCTACATAGGGAAATGGAAAGGCCATCCAAGAAAGTTGCATGGGGTGAGGAAAAATTTGCTATAACAGATGCCCCTCATGTGTGAGGTCAGAGAAGTATCTTAGGTCAGAGGAGTATCTGCGATGGCCAAAATACATTATAATTCCCAGAAGTGGAGTAATGGAGACTCAACTGGAAGTGCTAGTTGCTCATGCTAATATTACAATCCATAATGACTTTGTACACATGGCTACCAATTTGAATTACATTGCAGATCCATGTGGAAATATACCAAATAGCTGTTCATGGCCATGAACAAGGCGCAGTGGAAACCGGTCTCAAAAATCAATTTGAAGATATATGTATACAATGGAGTACAATCTGATCTCCCATGATCACTGAAGTCATATAGGTACTGGTCTAATTAACAATAGCAACAACTCATAAAATATGCTACTATAAACTGAATGTCTTCTACACTATCCACCAAAGGTGCAAGTCTACATTATGTGAATAGAGGAGTTGATGTCGAACATAACGAGACTTCGTTTGATTACCGATCATTAAGGCATACCATTAACAAATGTGAGACAACCTACCGATAATGAAAGTAGGTATCAAGGCACCAAGTACATGCTTACAAGTGTGAATAAAGGTGTTGAGGTTGAACACTTGAAG
Organism: Picea engelmannii; assembly: GCA_009831015.1. Lineage (NCBI taxonomy): Eukaryota > Viridiplantae > Streptophyta > Pinopsida > Pinales > Pinaceae > Picea > Picea engelmannii. The sequence goes on along the minus strand of ML847931.1, from coordinate 32,749 downwards.
AATCCATCGATCATGAGACATTGATGTATTCCCAACTATCGATGGCAAGAGAACTTGAAACTGATGATTGCAAGACTCTAGGTACTCATAGGACTCTAGGTATCATTTCTAGAATGGATGAGTTGAAGTCGATGGAAGGAGACCCACTGAAAGGAGAGAATTAAGGCATCTCTCATCAGTCAACATGAGGTACAAAGAAATAGCTTGATGATTTGTAGGAACTTGGATGAAGAGGATGTTCACAAACCAACGACCATGTGCGTCTTTCGCATGCACCAGATGCAAGTATTGCACTGTTATGAGGAAAATTTGTGCAGGGCAACCTGTCTCGTTTGACACATAAGATTTCTATGGTTCAGGTAGAGGATTTGTCGGAGGCCATGCAACGACAAGTGGTTGGTGTTCCCAAAGCTTGGGTGCGACTCTTTCGGCGTCTCGTAAATGTCGTAGTTTGTTATCATGACACACATCCGATGCCACATGTGTAGATGTCATGGATCTTGTATTACCAACTGTATATGTGTATTGAGGGTGTTAGCCCCAATTTTGTACTATAAACATCATATTTTTTGAAATATACATAAAACAGGGATCTTCAGCTTTACTTATATTACAATGTGTACATTGATGAGATGGTTTTCTTTGCTCTAGTTATGTGACAAATGCCAATCTAAAATGAAATTAGCATAACCATCAGATACATAATTAGAACTCCTAGGTATGTGATAATAAGTAATAAAATCAAACTGTCATTCTAAAATACGTACCCGTAGGAATCGTTGGAGTAAAGTAGGATCACACACGTGGTAAATGTTGTTCAACTGGCATACTACTAACTGGGAATCCAGGCGAACCTCTAAAGAGTGAATACCATGTGAGATAGCATCGCGTAAAAGTTCTATAATGATGCTATATTCAGCCAAATTATTCGTGGGTGGCCCTAGGAATACACCACCTGAAGACAACAGTAGACCCTCGGGTGAGTAAAATACCCAAGTGGTGGAAGCCAAGTTCCATGTATGATGACTGGCTCTGTCTATGAATCCTAAGTAGACTGAAGAGTCTGTTGACATCTGCCAACCAAGAGAAAACTCGATAAGCAAGCTGGAGACAAAAAGAAAGGGAAAAGATATATACACTAAATTACATTAGTATACAAAGAGTTACGCCAAAGCTTGGGGCTCAAGCGTAATATGTTTTCAAGTAGAGCCCATTCATGGGCTCGACCAACATATTCCCTTCATAATCTTCTAACTCATAGTCTCCATTTTCTAAGACACGTCGCACAATATAGGGACCGTGCCACATGGGTTTAAACTCGCCTGCCCCCAACGGTGCTTTGGCTTGATCATATAAGCTGACCAAGCCACCCTTAGCATACAACTGAGGACAAACAAACTTATCGTACTGGACCTTGACACGTCTTTTGTTCGCCTCGATAGCCATATAGGTGTCTCGATGATGCTAGTCAAGACTCTCTAGGTGTAAAAGGCGTCGCTCGAGATCGTAAGTGTCAGGTATATGCATGACTGCCAACTTAAGAGAAGGTATATTGCATTCAATAGGTAGTATCTGTTATCACATCAAATTTTTAGAGTCCTGTGGGTTTGGGGTTTCTATCTAGGTTTGTAATGTTGCTTGTTTTTCCTCCTTTCGTAGACCCAATCTTAAGTTTTTCCTCTCGTCTTGTAGTTTTTATTTTGTTAACCTTCACCTATTTGATTGACCTATTTTCCCTAAGGTTGATCACTTCCCTCTTTTCCTCTGTCACCAACGCTTTTTCTTTCCTGAGCCCTCAGCCAGTAGTCCAAATATTTGTTTATAGAGGCTGCAACCGTAAGCACAAAGAACAACACTTAGAGTGGTCTGATATGGACTCGAATCAAGCGAGCATGCAAGTGTAGTCTTTCAGTGATGAATGATAATTGTGAGATTCGAGAGTTCGGAATGTTGTTAAAGTTATTTTTAAAAGACCCGAACCCCTGAAATACGAAATCAGTAGGAGCCGTCCGATCAACAGGACACATGGCACCAGATCTGAGACGCGAAGAAAGTCATTTCAGGAAAACTGAAGTGAGGAATGCACAAATTTCCCGAGTTCCAAAATGTCGAAGACTACCTGAAGTCCCAAAATTCTGGGCTGTCTGATTCAAAGGGATGCGTGGCATCTGATATGAGAAATCACAATTTTGTGACTCAGAGGTTTTAGCATGGATCATAGTATAGATTCGGGAAACGCGAAGTTGCGAAGTGCCCAAATGTTGGGCCCATGATCACAGACCATGGTTATATGGGGAGCAGTGCCATAAAGAAGGGTAAGCGCCTGTTGAGCGGTGGGTGGCTGAGGTTTTAGAGCAAGCATCCTGGCCATTAAATTCAAAGCAAATCCGACCTTTTCTCTGGATAGGATATTTCGCAAATTCGAGCATTGATATATTTGGAATCAAGTGGAGTGAAGATTCCCGAAATGAAAAATCCTGAAATTTCACATAGGAGCCCCAGGTCATGGTTTGAGGTCGCATGAAGCGATGGAGCGAAGTTGCGCCAAGGCTGAAAGCATCCATATTGTTAATTGAGGAATATATGCATAGTCTCGAGGCATCGAGGTTGACTTGAAGGAGGTGTGGATTTCTCCTAGAACATTCATGGTGTCAGGTTTCATCCCGATCCCGATGAAAGTAGTTAATGAAAATGGAGGGAGGTGGTTGAAACCTCATCTCACCCCATAAATGGAAAGCATGGAAGGATGACCGTGGAGGCATACTGTTAGCCCAAATTTCCCCTGTCAACAAATTCTCCTGCAAAGCCCATACTGATCTGAGATCACGTCTGGCAGAAGGATGAAATTGCAGACTGACAGGAGATATGCAGATGCAAATATTTGATTGCTATAGCCAGGTCACACTCCTGGTGGTGGCAAGTTGTTCTGAGTATAAATACTCAGTTTTGATATTTTGTTAAGGTCGATGGTTGAGCTAAGCTCCCGTATTGTAATGTTTTAATGAAGCTCTGGTTCTTTGGTTATGTAACATGATGTGAGAATTCTTGTTTAATGAAAGTCAACTTCTATTTCCATCTCACTTGCATCTTATACTGAATGTTCATGATCGAAGGATTCGCATGGATTGTGGTGACTGTGTTGTAATGAATGTTTGATTGCAGTGCAATTATAGCGTTTTCAGTTTCCTGAAACTTCGAATTCAAGAGGATCTTGCTTTTCATAGTTTTTCCTCCTTAGGCTTCTCGAAGACTTGATGTCCAGAGCAGACCTTTACGTCTTCTTCTCAATTTCTTCCTCCTACTCACCCTTACTACAACTTACTGGTTGAAGTTAATCAAGACCTCATTTGCTTGTGCACACTGCCCCAGTTTTTCGAGTTAAAACGATATTCTCTCAAGTCTTCCCCATTTGACCTCTTTAAATCCATTAACCATGACATATAAACTGATGGGTACTGGACTTACCTCTTCCGCAATCCAGAGGCGACTTCTAGTGCTAACATTTCTGGCACCGTTTCTGGGGACGAATTGTAAATTTTCCCTGGGATTGAATGAAAAAGATTAATGGTTTTGAAGGTGCATCAGAACTCAGAACATTGAAGATTGCAACTATGCACCTGGTGAATCCACTGTTACAACTCCACGGTTTCAGTCGTGGCTTCCAGAGGTAGACACACAAGGTCTACTCCACAACTGCCTTTAGTGACACCTGAAGTTGATCCAGAGAAAATTATCAGAAGACAAAAGACCCTTCAGGAGGGTACTTCTACTTCTGAACCAAGTGATTCTGATAACTTTCATTATTCTCCTATAGCAACTCCAGTAGTTGTTTCTCATTTCCCTATTACACCATCTATTGGAGCTTCTAGAAGTTTAAATTTTGGCAGTTTTCCTGCTGATTACCCCTGTCCCAGTTTCACCACTCCTGCTCCTATTAAAGTTGTTTCTTTTAAAGAGAGGGAAACCTCTGTTCCCTCGATCCCTGAGGCATTTTCTCCAGATCCTCAGTTGTTTCCCTTTGTTCCCAGAAGCACACCTCCAATCTCCCTTGTCCGAACTCCATCTCCACCTGCTTCTCCTCCAGTTCACGTCCAAATGGCGGGTGATAATTCTCATAGGAATAGGATGGCTAAGATATTGGCTACTAGATACGCCCCTCTAGTTTTACCTCAGCCTATGAATTCTCTCCCGACCACGGACTACCTTAAGCGCATGCCCCAGTTCACAATAGAGGGAGATGTGACTGCAGAAGAGCACCTTGCATCCTTTTATAGATTTGCAGAAATTCAGGCCATCGAAAATGAAGATGTGTGGATGAGAGTTTTTGTACAGAGCCTTGATGGTGATGTTAGGGATTGGTTTAAGGACTTTCCTCCTAGATCTATTGATGAGATTTCTACTCTGGATGATTTATTCTTAAGAAATTGGGGGAATAAAAAAGATCTCCTTTATTATATTACAGAATTCAGAGCACTTAAGAGAGAAGAAGGGGAATCAGTTTCAGAATTCTCGAAGAGATTTAATAAGATGTATAAAAATATTCCCGCTGAAGTTAAACCCACAAAAACCTCTGCTAAAATGATTTATGCTAGTGCTTTTGACCTTGATTTTTGCCTCATGTTGAGAGAAAGAAGAGCTACCTCCTTGGCTCATATGCAAGATGCAGCCATTGAAGTAGAATCTAATATACTGGCAGTTGATAAGCTTAGGAGTAAGGCTGATAGAGACAGAATAAAAGGTAAGTCTGAAGTTTCGACTTCTAGTTCTTTTGCTGCCCCGCTTCAAATGGATGAAGTAACTAAACTACTAAAGTCACTTTCTACTAGAATGGAAAGGGTCGAATTGGAAGGAAAGCAGAGCTATAGGAATCCCCCAAATGCTGATAGTAGAGGCAACTTCAAAAGGCCTAATACAAATGCTCCTCATATTATCCAAAGGGAACAAAGGATAATCCCCTTTCAGAATTGGTGAAGCAAAAAGATTTCAAAAGGAGCCTCTCTAAGTTGTTACTGCCCGAACCCTCAAATCATCCCACAGACTCAATCAATTTGCAAGATGAAAAGCCAATAGTTATCTTAGGTCCCATGATAGAAGAGAGAGATGATTCATCCCCTCCCTTCTATACATCCCTGAATATACATGATAATATGCTGCATAATTTTCTGATGGATTCAGGGGCATCTCATAATCTCATGCCCAAAATTGTCATGGAAGAACTAGGACTAGAAATCACAAAAGCATACCATGACTTGTATTTCTTTGACTCTAGGAAAGTGCAATGTCTTGGGGTCATCAAAGATTTGTTTGTGACCTTGTTTCAACTTCCCATGAAAAGTGTGGTCATGGACATTGTGGTAGCTGATGTTCCCCCAAATTTCGGCATGCTGTTGTCAATATATTGGATAAAAAGACTTGGAGGAACATTGCATATGGACCTCACATATGCTACCATTCCTGTGTTTGGGGGGAGGAGCATAGGAGACTGTACAAAGAAGCTCAGTTGGCCTATATTATTAGTGATGAAGTTGACCCCACCAACCATCCTATATTTTCACTTCACACTGAGTTACGATCTAGTTTATTGTAGTTCACTGATGCTCCCGAGCCTCCTTTAAAACTCAAAAAATAGCCCATGGTTTTTCATGAAGTTTCTTTTTCCACCACCTCTGTTTGGAAAACATTCTTTGATGGAGCCTCTTCTAAGGATGTTCCTGGTACTGGAGTGGTCTTTGTTTCACCCTCTCAAGAGACGGTATCTCTATCCTACAAACTGGAATTTGAAGCTACCAATAATGTGGTAGAGTATGAAGCTCTTGTTTTGGGCTTAAGGGCTACAAAAGACATGTGGATCAAGAAAATATTTGTGTTTGGGTCGCAAAATTGATTGTTAATCAGATTAGAAATCTTTATCAAGCTAAGAATCCTAGGATCAAAACTTATAGGAATGAAGTGTGGGACCTGATTGACAGTTTTTTCTGGCTTTCAACATTTCATTCATTCTGAGAGAGGAAAACACAGTAGCTGATTCTTTGGTTGTTTCATCGAGCAATTTCAGATTTCCTCTCCCACCCAAGCTCATGTATGATATAGAAGTAAAATACCAGCCCTCTATACCTAAAAATGTCAAGAATTGGAAGGTGTTTGAGGATGATATTGTGATCAAAAGGTTCTTAGAGACCGTTGAGGAATTTTTAGCATTGCATATTGATCAGGACCAGGATTCTACAAATAGCCCCCATGCTAACGTATTTTTAAATAAAATTTCTAATCACCATATTGTTTAGTTCCCTAGTAACCACATTCCAAAGGGACTAGTTCCTTTAGAAATATTGTTCGATGGGAACGATGTGGTAGTAAATTTTAAAGGCTCAACTCATGATTATGATGTATCCGAGTGTAATATTGGTACAAAGAAGGACCCAAAATTTGTCAAATTGTCAAGCAAACTGTCAAGAGAACAAAGGGCTGAATATGCTGGGATATTAAAGGAGTTTGCTGATGTGTTTTCCTGGACTTATGAGGATCTCAGAACATACGACACAAGCATCATTGAGCATAAGATCCCACTAAAGGAAGAGGCCAAGTCATTTAGGAAGAAATTGAGACAGATCAACCCTATGATGCTTCCTATCATGGAGAAAGAGGTAAAGAAAATTTTGGGTGGACATATTATCGTTCCTTTGAGGTATTTTGAATGGGTGGACAACTTGGTCCTAGTGAGAAAGAAGAATGGAGAAATCAGACTTTGTGTTGATTTCAGGAACCTAAACAGAAGCTCCAAGAAAGATAATTATCCATTGCTGAAAATGGAGCACATATTGCAGAGGGTGACATGTGCATCCAGGATGTCCATGATTGACATCTTTTCTCGCTACAATCAGATTTATGTCTTACCTAAGGACATAGATAAGACAACATTCACCACTCCATGGGGTACATTTATGTATGCCAATATGCCCTTTGGATTGATGAATGCAGGAGCAACTTTCCAGTGCGCTATGGACATCGACTTTATCAGGGAGAACGATAAATTTGTAGTCATTTATCTGGATGACATTACATTTTTCTCCAAGATTGATAAAGAACATTGTCATCATCTGAGAAAGGTATTCCAAAAATGCAGAAAGTTTGGTCTCTCCTTGAATCCCAGGAAGTCATTGTTTGCTATGAAAGAGGGAAAATTACTGGGGCACATAGTATCAACTGAGGGAGTAAACATTTTTCCCAGCAGGGTGGAATCCATCCAAACCTTAGCACTCCCTAGATCCAAGAAAGAAGTTCAGTCTTTCTTGGGAAAGATTAATTTTCTGAGAAGGTTTGTTTCTAATTTTGCTGAACTAGTGAAGGACATTAAAATCATGTTGAAGAAAGGAAACAAAATCAAATGGACGGTTGAATATCGTAGTTCCTTCGATCAAATAAAGAAGGTCGTGACCGAAGCACCTGTGCTCATCAGTCCTAATTATTCCAAAGATTTTATGATTTTCTCCTTTGCTTCATTCGACACCCTAGCAACTATTTTGTTGCAAAAGAATGACGAAGGGTTTGAGCAACCCATTTCCTTTTTCAGTAGGGCATTGAGAGATGCAGAGATGAAATATGACATCATGGAAAAACATGCCTATGCTCTGGTTAAGGCTCTCAAATCCTTTAGGGTCTATGTTTTTCATTCAAAGGTCATTGCATATGTCCCTTCAACTTCTGTGAAGGAGATTATGATTCAGCCTTACATGGACGGGAGAAGGAGCAGATGGATTGCTAAAATCATTGACTTTGACTTGGAGATAAGACCCACCAAATTGGTTAAAGGCCAAGGTTTAGCTAGGTTGCTAGCATAATCTAATTGCAAATCCTTGGGGGTAAATTTCATCAACGCTTGTTCATAAAATCAGCTGGGTGAATTGTTTGATACGAGTTCTCAAGACTACCCTCCATTGGTAGAATGTGCTTGGTACAGGGACATCATTTTATTTATACAAAAGTTGTAGCCTCCTAATGGCATGGAAAAAAGAAAAGCAAGAGATTTAAAGCTCACATCAATTAAATATTGCCTCATTGATCAATTTTTATATTGGAAAGATCCTCTAGGGGTGCTATTGAGATGTTTAGACCCACAGGAAGCCCGAAAAATCATGTTTGACTTTCATGATAGCTTGTGTGGGGGACATCACTTATGGAGGACCAAAGCCTATAAGATTCTCAAGGCTATGTATTTCTGGCCTACGATTTTTATCGATGTCTGTGCAAAAATCAAGGCTCGTGTCAAGTGTAAAAAATTCTCAATAAAACAACAACTCAAGTCCTTGCCTTTGAAGCCTGTGGTGGCTTTAGGACCCTTTCAATAGTGGGGCCTAGATTTTATCGGAGAGATTCATTTGAATTCTAGTGGTTAGCACAGGTGGATCTTGACTTCCATAGATTACTTTACCAAGTGGATAGAAGCTATCCCCACAAGGAGCGCTTCTCATAAGGTAATCATTGGTTTTCTTGAGGATATTATAGCAAGGTTTGGATGTCCAAATATAATTGTCACTTATAATGCTGCATCCTTTAAGGTTGAACCATTGATTCAATTCTGTGAGCGGTTTGGGATTGCATTGATTCACTCAACTCCTTACTATCCCCATGGGAATGGACTGGCAGAGTCTTCTAACAAGAGCCTTATAAATATCATCGAAAGATTGTTAGAGTAAAATAAGAAAGCATGGGATTAAAATCTTAAGTTTTCTCTGTGGGTTGACAAAGTGACCCCAAAGAGATCTCTTGGTGTCTCTCCTTTTCAGATTGTATATGGAATTGAGGCCATCTTTCCTTCTCAGTTGGCCTTACCAGTGGCAAAATTCTTCCAGGACTACCAAGGAGAACCTAATGACATGGTCAGGAGGATACTAGAGCTGGTAGAAGTGAAAAAAACTAGGGAGCAAATACTGGACAAAGCACATGAACATCAATAGAAAATCAAGCAGGATTTTGATAGGAAAGTAAGAAAGTAGGATTTCCAGTTGGGACATGTAGTGCTAAAATGGGATGCACCCAAGCAAGACAAAGGAAAGCATGGTAAATTTGATGCCTTGTGGATCGGTCCCTTCAGAATCTCTGAGATATTCCCTAATAATACTTACAGGTTGCAGAATTTGGAGGGTGATGAAGTTTTTGGTGTCCCTGTTAATGGGAATTTTCTAAAAGCATTTTTTGTTTGAAGCTGCAGTGGGCGTCCCACCATTGCAAATACCATTCATTTTTTTATGTTTATTTTGTTTTAAAATAGCTAGACTCTATAACCCAATACTAAGGCACTGGAACTACTTTTTTTGGCATCTCGCAGGGAGCATGCCATCCCCTGTGGAGCCAAATATTACCACATAAAATTGTCAGAGTCCTGTGGGTTTGGGGTTTCTACCTAGGTCTGTAATGTTGCCTATATTTCCTCCTTTTGCAGACCCAATCTTAAGTTTTTACTCTCGGCTTGTAGTTTTTCTTTTGTTAACCTTCACCCGTTTGATCGACCTGTTTTCCCTAAGGTTGATCACTTCCCTCTTTTCCTATGTCACTGACCCTTTTTCTTTCTCGAGCCCTCAGCCAGTCGTCCAAATATTTGTTTACAAATTCTGTAGCCGTAAGCACAAAGCGCAACACTCAGAGCGGTCTGATATGGACTCGAATCAAGAGAGCGTACAAGTGCAGTCTTTCAACAACCAATGATAATCGCGAGAATCGGGAGTTTGAAATATTGTTGAAGTTATTTGTAAAAGATCTAAATCCTCGAAATCTGAAATCAATAGGAGATTTCTGATCCAACAGAATGCGTGGCACCATATCCGAGACACAGAGAAAGTCATTTCGGGAAAACTGAAGTGAGGAATGCACATATTTCCCATGTTCCAAAATGCCGAAGACTACCCGAAGTCCCGAAATGCCGATATACATTTGGGTCATCCGATTCAAAGGGATGCGTGGCATCTGATATGAGAAATCATGATTTTGTGACTCAGAGGTTTTAGCATGGAGCACAGTATAGATTCATGAAACGCGAAGTCGCGAAGCGCCCAGGTGTTGGGACCACAATCGCAACTCGTGGTTATATGGGGAGTAGGGCCTTAAAGAAGGGTAAGCACCTTTTGAGTGGTGGGTGGATGAGGTTTTTGAGCAAGCATCTTGGCCATTAAATTCAAAGAAAATCTGACCGTTTCTCTGGATGTGCTATTTCACATATTCGAGCATCAGGATATTTGGAATCAAGTGGAGTGAAGACTCCCGAAATGAAAAATCCTAAAATTTCACATAGGAGCCCTAGGTCATGGTCTGAGGTCGCATGAAGCAATGGAGAGAAGTTGTGCTAAGGCTGAAAGCATATGCATTGTTAACTGAGGAATATCTGCGTGGTCTCGAGGCACCGAGGTTGACTTGAAGGAGGTGTGAACGTCTCCTGGAACATTCATGGTGTCAGGTTTCATCACGATCCAGATGAAAGTAGTTAATGAAAATGGGGGGAGGTGGTTAAAACCTCATCTCATCCCATAAATGGAAAGCATGGAAGGATGGTCGTGGAGGTAGAATGTCAGCCCAAAGTTCCCTTGTCAACAAATTCTCCTGCAAAGCCTATAATGATCTGAGATCACGTCTGACAGAAGGATGCAAGTGCAGACTGGAAGGAGAGATGCAGACGCAAATATTTTATTGCTATAGCTAGGTCACACTTTTGGTGGTGGCAAGTTGTTCTGAGTATAAATACTCAGTTTTGATATTTTGTTAAGGTCGATGGTTGAGATAAGATCCTGTATTGTAATTTTTTAATGAAGCTCTGGTTCTTTGGTTATGTAACTTGATATGAGACTTCTTGTTTAATGAAAGTCAACTTCTATTTCCATCTCACTTGCGTCGTATACTGAATGTTCATGATCGAAGGATTCACATGGATTGTGGTGACTGTGTTGTAATGAATGTTTGATTGCAATGCAGTTATAGCATTTTCAGTTTCCTGAAACTTCAAATTCAAGAGGATCTTGCTTTTCAGAGTTTTTCCTCCTTAGGCTGCTGGAAGACTTGATGTCCATAACAGACCGTTACGTCTTCTTCTCAATTTCTTCCTCCTACTCAACCTTACTACAACTTACTTGCCGAAGTTAATCAAGACCTCATTTTCTTGTGCATACTGCCCTATTTTTCTGAGTTACAACAATATTCTCTCGAGTCTGCCCCATTTGACCTCTTTAAATCCTTTAACCATGACATATAAACTGAAGGGTATTGGTATTACCTCTAACGCAATCCAAAGGTGACTTCTAGTGCTAATAATATCAACTCCACACTGTGTACTAACTGGAAAGGGGAAAATCCAGTGGCAGTCTTGACTAAGGTTCGGTATGCCCAGAGTGTGGGATATAGCATAATGTGCCAGTCAGATTTACTTTGGCTGACAATTTTCTGCAAAATGGTCTTGAGAGACTTTTTGACGGCCTCTACCTGTCCATTTTCTTGGGGGTAGTAAGGGGAATAATGACCATGCTTAAAACCCAGCTTGGATGCTATCTCTTCGATCATTTCATTTTGAAAGCGACTGCCATGATCAATGAAAATCTCACTCGAGATACCGAACCGGGTGATAATTTGATTGAATACGAAGAAGGCAATAGTATTCCCATCATATTTAACTATAGGCATGGCCTCAACCCACTTAGTAAAGTAATCTATGGACACAATAATGTGTTGATGCCCCCCAGCCGAAGTTGGGTTGCAATCCATGAAGTCCACCCCCCACTTGGTGAAGGGACTGACGATAATGAATGGGTGAAGAGGGGTTAGATGCGAGTGCATTTTCCAAGTGAACACCTGGCAGGGGTGACACTTCTTAACCGCTTCAACACAATATTTAAAGATAGATGGCTAGAAATAACCGGCTCACAAAATATTATGGGTTGTCGCAAGCTCGGATAGATGACCACCAGAAGCCCCACTATTGAAATTGTTTAGAACTGAATCGACTTCCTCATGAATTAAACAATGACACATGATATTTTCTATTCCTCAGAGATACAAAGTGTTGTCGACGATAGTGTAATTCTTATCTTGGTATCATACACGCCATCAGTCATCTCGCAAGAGATGCTGAGGGAACTTCAAAGTTTGAAGATAGAGAACGATGTCTCCATACCAAGGGTCGGATGATGAGGCAAGGAAGATGTGTTCATCTGCAAACGAATCAAAATGGATAACATCCTCATGTAATTGTGGAAAGTTGTATATTAACTACGCGAAGAATAATGATTTTTTGGATTTCGCAGAAGCGAAATCGAGATCAAATTATTGTAAAATGACAATCCATTTATTATATTTCCCCCCTATGATACACCTGGTAGGACGTATTGAAACATATTGACATCGAAAACCACAGTAGTCTTGCAAAGCAATATATAATGGTGTAAACGTTGGACTGCGTGAACGACAACCAAATCTAGATTTTCAACGTGAGAATAATTAAGTTCAGGACCAACTAAGTTTCGACTAAGATAGTAGATGATGTGCTCGTAGAGCTCATCATCCTCCTGAACCAAAACCATACCAATCGTCTTCTCGGACGTGGTGACATAAAGAAAGTAATCCCTACTGAATTTAGGAGACTTAAACAGAGGCACTGATACCAAGGCTTTCTTCAAAGCATCGAAGGATTCCTTGGCTCGATCATCCCAGATAAAAGGGGTGTCCTTCTTGAAAAGACGAATGAAACCCTTAGTGATATTGGCATAGTTTACTATAAACCAAAGTAAAAAGTTATATTTCCCCTGTAAACCTTGAAGTTGTCGAATAGTGCACGGGGGAGGAAATCAAAGTATTGCCTCAACCTTTAATGGATCTACCATGATCTCAGTCTCAGAAACTAGAAATCGCAAAAGACGACCAGACCTGAGGCAAAATATGCACTTATGAGGGTTAAGCCGGATTCTATAGTAACGACATATTTCAAAAACTAGCCGAAGGTGCGTAGAGTGATTTTCTCTCTTACGAGAGTGAGCAACAAGATCGCCAAGGTAAGCTTCGACTTTATGCTTAAGATCGTGGAATTCAAAGGTCATAGCACGTTGGAAGGTTGCTCTGGCATTTTTAAGGCTGAAAGGAATTTTACGGTATGTAAAATTACCCCAAGGAAAAATAAATTTCATTTTGTGTTGATCATTAGGTTTAATTTTAATTTGGTTATACCTTGAAAATCTGTCCGCGAAAGAAAACACTTGGCTTCCTGCACACTCGTCGAGAATCTGATTGATGAAAGGTGTTGGGAAGTTTTCTTTAGGACAATAATTTTTTAGGTCATGAAAGTCCATGAATACATGGATGGTTCCTTGCTTCTTATTCACATGAACGAGATTGGATACCCATTCAGTCAAGGGAACCGTGTAGATAAATCCAACATTAAGTAGTTTCTCCACCTCTGCCTTAATAGTAGGGGCCTTCCAGAGATTGAGAACTCTAAGACGTTTTTGAACAGGTTTAACATATGGATAAGTTCTAATCTTGTGCTCGACAATACGAGGGTTGATTCTTGACATCTCTTCATATGACCAAGAAAATAAATCTTAGAATTCCTTGAAGAGTTTGGTGTAGATCAAGATTTATTCTGGCGAACAATCTACACCGATATGTACATTTTCAATCTTGCCAGGGGTATGAGAGATATCAATAATGACGGTAGGAGAGATACTTGTCATATTTCCTTCGAAATAAATGTCATGTTTATCGAGTGGAACTATGGTGTGAATGACTATCTCACTCAAAGTAGATCGAAAATCATCTTCTTTGATTCTAGCAAGCTCTTGGAGAAAATAAGAGTGATTATGCATATCATACCAGGGTTTGTCAGAACCATTCGTGGCTTCAATGATGGCTTCATCCGAGGGAAAAGTCTCATCAAGGTAGTCATGTGAACAAGACAACGAAGTGGCCCACACGAGCTTCAAAACATGATCCTCCTCATCCGTCGACGAAGTAACAGGATCGGGATCGACAGAAGATTCGAGAACAACTTGATACACAATCTCTATTGCCGATAGTGGCATGGCCATTCAAGCATGTGACTGACCTTCAAAAGACAAAGTCGAGGAAGGTAGGGTCCAATGATCGTTAAAATAGGAAGTGCGAAAAGGAACAAACCTCTCTGATGAAACGAGCCTACTAGACATGGCATAAACATGGTGAATCGGTGCCATGAAGTCGAAGGTACCCATAAGGGATGAATACATTCCAAAACCCATATTCTCAGTTGCCGGCTGAGAGTTGTCGACCAGAGGGATTGACAGTCCAATAGATGCATTAGGACTAGAATATGCAAAGGATAACTGGTCGATTTTCGATCTTCCCATCGAGTGGAAAACAAAGAGTGCGAAATACGGATGATACGACGACAATCATAACACAGGTCCAATTGCGTCCTAGTAACAAGTTATAATCGAGAGGCGCATCAACTACCTCAACATCCACCTCTACTGTCTTCCCACCTAACTAGATCATAAAGGTAGGAAGAATACTGTGAGGGCGGAAGGAACGACCGTCAAAAGAAATCAACATGGTCGATGATTGAGAAAGAGTCGGAGAGCAGAGAGATTTCCAACAGATAAGGGACATCACACATGTAGTGGTTCCTTCATCAACAACCACATGTTTGATGGTATATATTGAGTACCCCACGTGGATTTGGAATGCCACATGGTAAGGCAAGAAAGGCTTCATATATGTCATGTCAAACTTGATAATTTTCGAGCCACTGGGGTTTAGAGCTCCTAACGCAGATAGAAAATCATTCCTCTGTGAAGGAAACATCTGGAGTACCTCCAGAGACGACATCGCACAAGGGGTTTGACCTAGGTCCTCAACAATAGAGTAATTCTAGGCGTCTTTATCATTTTGATTATGGGTAGAGCGCTTGAGTACTCCTTTCGGAATACGAGATAGTGGCTTTAGTTTTTCGATCTGTAAAGTCATCTCCGGAGGAGGAGGAGATTATAGACCAGGTATAGCCTGTGAAGAATAATAATATTGAGATCGGGTGGCTACATGAACCTTAGCATAGACCATATTAATACACAAACGATCACAGTCTTGCGATGGTGGGTTTTGACTCCCACCGACCGCATTTCCGACGTTTGAGGCGCTCGAGGCCATGTGCTGGTTATGCAGGAAAGGATTCGTCAGCATGACAGATAGTAGAGATAATAGCCTCACAACTTCCACAAGTTTGGGGCATAAATGAGTTGTCGGAGAAATTTCTACTTTCGACACACTAGTTCAGTGGGAGTTAAATGACTAATTCTATTTTAGACTTTCTATTTTTACCATCACTATTATGCATGCATGCATTCCTAAGGAAAACTAACTGCTTGATTTCTTTTCTTAATTATGGAATGTTTTTCCCTATATATGAGTGTATTCCACTCATTCATTATATCATATTGATCATGATCTATGTATCAATCATCATCTCTTTGGAGTAGTGTGAATATATTTTCTCATTCTTCCATATTGAATCTCTCTTCCTTTCTTGATAAAATTTGTTTGTACTTGCTTTAGCTAGATCTCCTGTGTATGTTTCCATGAAAAAATGACATGGTATCAGAGCTATGCTGCTTGGAGCAAGCCAAACAAACCAAAGAATAAGGAAAATTGGGGTTTCGGCGAGCTAAATCCATGGTCGTAACTTTCAACAATTATTCCTCCCAAAATATTACGTTTTGAAGGAAATGACTCATGTTGAAAGTAAATCGACCCATTTTGGAAGTGGGTTTTCAACCGTTTGGCGATATGCTTCACCGTTTGCTCAGAAATTAAGCCGCAATATAGCCTCCTGAAATGGATACGAATCCGTGGCCATACCTTTCTACATTCATTGCTCCCAAAATATTACGTTTTGGAGGAAACGACCCATGGGGAAAGTAAATAGACCGATTTTGGAAGTGGGTTTTCAATTGGTTGGCGATATTACTCACCTTTTTCTCAGAAAGTAAGTCACAAGATCATCTCTTGAAACTGATACGAATTTTCACTTAAAGTGCCATTTCTGTCGTGATTTCTTAATTTTTCACTTGCAGATTGAGAGTAAATTTTTAGGGTTTCTTAAAAAGAGTGGGAGAGATGGATATGACCACTATTATACAGTCAAACTTGGTGGTAATCCTCGCAACATACAATTATTTTGATTGGAAGCCCAAGGTGACATTCCAACTCAAAAGAAAAGGACTATATAATTTGACGATGGCGACAGAAACAAAAACTACATCAAGGATTGAGAAGATAAGATGGGCGAACCGTAAGAATGAGGCCACAAGACTACTTCTTGAGTTAATATCCACTGATTTGTGGTTTCATGTTGTTGCATGCAAGACTCCAAATGATATCTGGACCACCTTGGAAGGACTCTTTGGAAAGCAGGATGAGATGCGAGGTCATATGCTTGAGGTAGAGTTGAATACTTTAGACCCTAAACGCTTTGATAATATACAAGATTTTTTTACTAAATTTAAATATTTGCTATTAAGCTTGGGTGAATGTGGTATTGATAAGTCTACACAAGAGAAACAACTTATTCTAACAATCTTGACCAAGCTAGGACCATAATATGTTGTATATGTCTCCAATTTCCATTCTGGCATATGTCTTTTTGGAACAAATTGGAAAATGCCTACGTTGGCTTAGTTCATTGAGTCTCTTACATAAGAGGAGACAAAACTCATACAAATGGGCCTCATGAAAGATCCCAAAGCACATGCACTCACCATGCATGATGGAAAAGGGTAATCCAAATAGAACAGGAAGGAGGGATATTCCAAACCCTTCAATGATTCTTTAGGTTCCAGAGACTCTTCAGATTCCAAGTAGAAGAAGAAGAAGAAGGGAAAGCAGTGCACTTACTGCAATAAATTGAATCATGAAGAATCCACATGCATGAAGAAATAGATCGATCTTATGGCACAGGCACTTCAGGAGAACAACCTTGGAAAATTCATTCCAAAGGGAGTCAAGAAGCAGAAGGAAGAAGATCCTGCTCCTAAGAAAGGTAATCATCATGCTCTGGTTACAATTAATTCCTCATCTGATTCATGGATTATAGATTCTGGTGCATCCCATCATATGTCAACGAAAGAGGAAGTTTTCTCTTCTTTGAGTCCATGCTCAAGACCCCCTATTATCATGGGGGATGATACTCCAGTAGCAGTAGCAGGAGAAGGGAGAGTGGAACTCCACAATGGCAGTTTTGAGAATGTTCTACATGTTCCAAATCTTTCTATGAATCTACTATCAGTTTATCAGATCACTCAAAAAGGTAAAAATGTTGAATTTACATCAGATTCAGTTTCAGTAATTGACATGCATGACAATTCCATTATTGCAATTGGTGAGGTGGATCACAAGTCAAGGTTTTTATAAATTCACTAAGTTTTGTGATGACGACTCCTCTATTCTACTTACACATAAGGAGACTACTTTGCATGCACCTCCAGTGCAACATGCATATACTCTTGTTCTTCCATCAGTTTCAGGCATCAGAGATGATTCCATGCACTCAGATTATGTACATGAAAATAAGAAGGTAGTACAACCAGATAAGAAGCTAGTGCTGAAGCTTCAACAGAAGCCCAAGAAGGCACATACCACACTTCAGGCAGAAGACAACCTTGCAGGGAATCCATTGGATTCGAGGATGACTCAATCTCAACATGAGGAGCCTTTTCATGTACTTTCAGCTTCAGAACCTGCGATGCCCATGCATTGCTATATGGTTCAATCTACTGATCCACAAAACTATAATAGGTTTGTGGGAAATCCATTATGGAAAGAAACCATGCAAAAGGAGTATGACTCAGTCCTACAGAACCAGACTTGGCATCTGGTTCCACTTCCACCAGAAAGGAATATTTTCAGGTGCAGATGGGTCCACAGGATCAAGAGGTACACGACTAGATAGGTTGCCAAAGGACTTCATCAGATCCATAAATATTTCTATATCTTCACGAAGACTTTCAGTGAGCAGAAGTTTTAGACTTTGCGGGATCGTCTTGCAGTGAATAACACAGTTGCCTAACAACTGTCATTTTCTTCTTTTGATACATTATCTTTTGAGGAGGGGTTTTTTCCCCATGTGGTTTTCCCTCTTTCCTCACTTTTATTCAGAGTTCATTAGTTGCATTGTACATGAGTACCTAAAATGGCCTAGTAGTCGGGACTCATTTTTTACTCCATAGTGATGTTCAGGGGGGTTGTTGGAGAAATTTATATTTTCGACACACTAGTTCAGTTGCAGTTAACTGACTAGTTCTATTTTAGACTTTCTATTTTTACCATCACTATTATGCATGCAGACATTCCTAAGGAAAGCTAACTGCTTGATTTCTTTTCTTAATTATGGAATCTTTTTCCCTATAAATGAGTGTATTCCACTCATTCATTGTATCATATTGATCATGATCTATGTATCAATCATCAACTCATTGGAGTAGTGCGAATATATTTTCTCATTCTTCCATATTGAATCTCTCTTCCTTTCTTGATAAGCTTTGTTTGTACTTTCTTTAGCTAGATCTTCTGTGCAGGTTTCCATGAAACACTGAAATGAGTAAGGTGATCGTTCGTACAAAGATTACAAGGAGATTTCACCATATGCCTTTATTTCTTGCTCTCCCCAACATTATTATTCATCTTATAATTATTACCATTGTCCTTGGGTTTATTATTATTTTTCCCACCCTTACAATTATTATTACGTCATTTCTTCTTATTCCCACCTGGTTGCTGGTTACCATTTGGGTCGGTCGATGATTGCACAAAATGTACATCCTTTGACTGAGTGGGATTGGAAGACACAGACGGAGCTGGCCCTCCTGTAGATTGGTTTAGAGACAACTCTTTCAAATGTTTTGTCATCGAGTCTGTGGATTTTACATTGGCGGAGCCTACAATGCCATCGACATGAGGTCCGAGATTTTGTTTAGGGTCATAGGTTGACCTCAATGCATCTGGAAGAATGTGGTATAACATCCCAGACTGAGCGTATATAAGATCTAACTGTTGGGCTTTGAAGACAACTTCTTCCTTAGTTGTAATCCCAGATGTAGCAACATCCTTCGAGATAGGAGGATGCAAAGACTTAAGGAACTATTCTAGAAGAAAGGCCAGGGGTATCTAGGTCTTAATCAACCTATTCCATCTATTCCACTCCTAGATATGATCTGAGATATGAGTGGTTGTGTCCTGGCGTAAATTCGACAGAAGTTCTAGTCCAGCATCGTAATGAACCGACAATTGGAAGTGGTTAAGGAAGACTAACACCATCTGACAGAAGGTCCCATGTGACCCCATAGGTAGCTCGATATACCATTTTAGAACGACCCCAACAAGGGTGCGTTGAAATAATCTTAACCAAATGGAATCGTCATTAAGGGAATTCGAGGAGCACCATAGGTGAAAGGTAGTAACGTGATCATCAGGATCCTCGCCATTATTTCCTTCGAATTTCAGAATGTCTGAAGGAATCTTGGTGGGGACGGGGGGCCATGTAGGATCATGACACATAGGGTCGTTCATCAACCTAGACAAGTCTGGTAGATTAAGCGTGGCCATAAAAGGGAGATGGGGTTGTGGCATCTGCCCCCAAGCTCCCTAGAAAGATCGTGTTTGAGGAACTGCAACCCATCCAGGGTTTTGGTAAGCACCATGGCCCTATCCAGGATTATAAGACCTGTTGGATTACTAAGAGGGNCAAGGAACAAATGAGCAATCATACACATACACAGTACACCAGATCAATGGTCCTTCATCTCCCTCCTTGATCAATGATCAAAATCTTCTTCGGGACTTCAGCGCTTTCGCCCTCTTCTTTCCTCCGGAGTGCTCCATACCCGTGTTGATTAAGGTTGGTTGTCATTGATGTCAACCCTTTAAGAAAGCACCACAACACAAAGGTTTGGGTAATGGACCCAATATTGTGCGATGTAAATATGACTCATTATTGTCTTGTCATGGTTGATAAGAAGTAAATATGGATGAACTCCAAAAAGGTCCCCTTATGGTGAAATCCCTCATGGGAAGACACTTTGCGGAGTAAGAGAACCCATGCTTAAGTGTGGAATAATGAGATAAAGGATAGTGAATTTGTCAGGGAAACTATCCTAGATGGATATTTCTTTTCATGCCATTTCCCATGGTATGTGGAACGTCACATAACTCCCCACGGTTAGAGAGTTATGACCATGTGAAGTTGGAGAACCCATGTTTGGGTAATGGACCCAAGTTTGTTTGATGGATAACGGTATGATTTTTTCTATATTTGAAGGTAATACTATTCTATATGGATAGTACATGTCATTCCATTTCTGGCGGTATGTGGAACGTCACATAACTCCTCATGGTTTGAGAGTTATGGCCTTACGAAGTTGGAGGACCCTCATATGTCATCTAGAAGCCCCAAAAGGGCAAAGTAGTCAAAGTGGTTTAAGAGATTTTAAAAGGTAAATAATAAAGTGAAGTGATGAGTGTACTATAATTCAAAGTGAATAAAAAATAAATTAATTCAATAATAAATTTAATAGAGAAATTAGAAGCGGGTTAACCCTAAAATAAAGAAAGTGGGCAAAGTGACCTAGAAGATGTTTTTAAGGAAGCTACTTGGAGAGTATAAATAAGAGGCAAGGCTATCTCATTTAAGACACACTTGAGAATATTGAATACCTATAGGTGTCTGAGGTAACCAAAGGATATCTAAGCCGAATTTCTGAGGAAAGTGAAGAAAAGAAGGCCAGAATTCAAGGAAGGATAAATTCTTTTGATGATGCTTTTTAAGGTATGTTTTTTTCAGGTAATCTCACCATTTTCGCAATAACTTTTTTTCTAAAATGATTCAGACCGTGAAATTGCTATGAAATTGAGGAAACATATCCAAGTATTTGTGGTAAATAAATCAGCTTTTGGGTCATTGTATTTTTGGAGTTATACTCCGTGGAAAACAGGGTTTGTGGCTAGTCCTGAAACTAGTAAAAAACAAGTGTTTCATGTAAAAACGTCATAAGTTCTTCATAACAGATCCAAATTCAGTAAGAAAAAATGTGTTAGTTAGAGTAGAGTCTTTAGTATTTTGTGTAACATTTTTAGATCAATTCAACAAATATTCCGTGCGGGACACGCTCTACAAGGTCGCTCTCTAGAATAAGATAGAATTAAGAAAGGTCTGCCATTTTTGCCATAACTCCTTTTCTGAGAGGTTCCAGGTAGTGAAACCTGGAGGAATTGCATAAAACACACTGAATAATATTGTGTATAAGTTTCATATCTTATTCATTACAGGTATAAAGTTATGATTATTTCAAGTTAGGGTACAAAGGTACAAAGATCTTATTCCTTGGCTCCTCCTTAGAGGTGACCTTGGGCGGTGACCTCACGCAAACACACGATTGTGGGCACACTCAAAGGTGGTTTGAGACCAAAATGATTTTCATCCTGCAATTCACCTTGAGCCTCCATGCATCCTTTCTCCAAAACCATGGTTTGGATTGCGGCCCACTCTCGACTTCGTAAAGCTCGAACACCTTCTATCCTTGCAATGCGAGGTGACCGTCGATCTCAAGATCTTGATGGTGATTCTAAACGGACGATCGAGATGTACCTCCAACAGTTCAGATCTCCCTCTCCCAGATCGATGACTGGGGTCATTTCGAAATTCCAGACTTCAGAATTCTCAAATTTCAAACTTTTCCTTTCTTCCGCAATGAAGGATCTTCTACGCTGTGATCCAACAACCACTGTTTACCTCTCTCTTGAGCTTATGATCTATTATGACTTAAAATATTTTCTAAGTATTCAAAGGCTTCGACCTTTGATACTCCTTCGAGTCCATCTATTGGGTCTCTTCTGCACTTATGAAAATCATTGTCCCTTCTGAGCTTGATCCTTAGAGGATTTCGATTTCGTCAAACTCAGATCTGAAGGGTTTCTTGAAAAAAAATTCTTATCGCCCTCCTGGCGTTCCTTTTTCTCGATGCACACCTTGTAGAGATCCTCTTTACATAGTTTTCTATAACTCTGTCTCTCTCTGAACTCAACACATAGTTGTTCATGTGCACTCCTTGCACTTCTGCTGATGAAGATCAACACTACCTCTCCCGAGCTTCTCTGAGGTTAATTCACCTCTGTCAATTCACTCCTTGCAGACTATGTGCACTCCTTGCACTCGAAAATTCAAAGAAGAGAAGCAATTGAAACTTATTCAATTCTTCACCAGTTCATACATTCAAAAAATGAACGACATATAAAATCATAACAATGAATGCAAATACATAAACACACAAAAAGTTCATATGCGGGAAAAACTTATTTATTTCTATTAAGATGAATGTTCGATTACAATATGTGTAGGCTGGACTGTAACAAAGTCTCAGTTCTCTCAAAAAAAACTATTCTACTTTCTATTCAATGACAATACTCCTCCAACAGCCTCATTTGGGCATGCCATGCATCTACATATACATGAAGGTTCCTAGGGTTCTCTCCGAATACCTCTCTCATCAAAATAACAACTAACAAATAATCAAGCTTCATTACATTCAATACTGAGAGTGAAACTCCAAGACCTCTCACGATCATTCAGTTTCCAAGCATTTCACTCTTCTTCAATCATCCATTCAAAACAGATCTACAGAATAAACACCATCTTTTAGATTCTGAATAATTTAAAAAGGCGTGCTATGGCGTTGATTTGTCTCTCCATGTGGGATTTGCTGACGATGTTCCTGAATCATACTCCACTGTTGGGAAAAACATGAGATCCTTCTCATGGCTCCGTCTGCCATGTTGTTGATATCCTTCAGGGTCCCATACTTTCTCTTGGAGTTGTTCATCTGCTCCTTTTCCTTGCAACTTATTTTTCCCTACTACTCCTGTAGGTTTTCTTCTGTCCCATACTTCTCTGTTGACTGCTTCTTGTGATGCTTACAACATGAATCTCTTTATCTCCTCTATTTCTTTGTCCAACTGGTCTACTGGCTGGTTCCTGCAGTATGCTCTATTGCCTTTTCTCTCCATAAATTTCCAACTTGACTTGTTAGATAATATGCTTTTTCATTTTCACCCTTCTCCCTAGGGCCTCCATCTCTTCACACAGATCAATAAGATCCATGCTATCTATTTCTTCCTCCTCTTCTGTAGGTTCGTATTCTACAGTTATCTCTTGCTCAACTTTCTAACTAAAATATTTGAGCCATTCCTCTAAATGCTCTTCTCCCCCTACTGTAGATCCCGATTCTACAATTGGCTTATGTTCATCTCCTTGGCTGAAAATTTTGAGTAGTTCCACCGAATTCTCTTCTTTCTCCATCTCTTGGGCACATTGAAATGTGTTCTCTTTCTCCTCTTCACCAATCTGATAAATATGAACTTTCATGTTATATTCATCTCCTATGGCATTAGTTTTCCACTCTGTTGCAAACTCCATTTCTGCAGTCTCACCATTGAGTTGCTGATCAACTTCCTCCTCTGATAGATTGACTTCTTTCATCTCCTCTTGTGTTGGTTCAACTCCAACTTCCTCAAGTTGCTCCCTAGGATGGTATGCTCCTCCACCTGTTTCAAATTTGGCCTGTTAGAGATGCCTACTCTGCATATTTACTCTTCTCTCCTCGGATTCTAATTCCTTATACAACTCAACAAAATCTATGTTGTCTACTTCCTCTTCTTCTGCAAGCTCCAATGTTGCAGTTATCTCCCTTTCGACTTCTTGGATGAAAATTTTGAGCAATTTTGTTGAATGCTCTTCTCCTGAAATATGCATGTCTGTCTCCTGGAAGCCATCTTCTAGTTTTGGATTGTCCAACCAATCCTCCAAATCTTTATCTCTCTCTCCCATTGAGTGAGAAATTCATCTAAATTCTCCTCTTTTTTTGCTGGGGCGAACATCAATGTTTTCTCCTTATCCTCCTCTTTGACAGTCTTTGTTGGCTATCTTTCCTCTACTACACCTGCATCACATACATAGTTAGATTTAAAATCATTTGGCTCCATGGAGTCCTTCTTGGATTCTTGTTGCACTACCTCCTCATGTGCAACACTTGTATTAGCCTCTGTTGGACTATTTTGCAGGAATATTTGAATTCCCCCAATGATCAAAACACACCTCTAATCTTCTTCCATCAACACTCCTTGCTGATATGAAATCTCAACTGAGTTCATCTCTTCTCCCTTTCCCACTTGACAACATGGGATTTTCTCTTTGCCCACCTGGAAGTCTATGAGATCAACCAATCCCATCTCATTGCCCACCTGGAAGTCTATGAGATCAACCAATCCCATCTCATTGCCCACCTGGAAATTTGAAATTTCAGCACTGCTCCTATGGAAGTATATGAGACCTTCCACTGATCTCTTTCTATTGCCCACCTGACAACCTGAAAGTCCATTTCTGCCCTCCTGGAAGTTTATGAGATCTCCTGCTAATCTCATATCATTGTCCACCTGGCAATATGAATTTCCACTACTGTCCTCCTGACAGTCTATGAGATCCTCCAATGATCTCATTTCATTTCCCACATGGCAATATGAAAATCCATCTCTTCTCTTCTGGCAATTTATGCGATATTTATCTGATCTCACCTCGTCCTCATCATTGAGATGTCTCCCAATTTCTGGTTCACATAAGTGAATCAGTTCCTCCTCTGTGTCACTGAGGGTTTCAACATGCCTCAACCACTTCCTCAACTCTTGTTGCTGTTTTCTGGCCAACAACTTTTGAACATGTCATTTTACCTTCCTGTTCAGAGGCCATTCCTACCTCCAGTGTACCTTTGTCTCCTGCTGCATCTTCAATGTCAGCTGTTCCATTCTTGATCTTATCTCAATGAGCTACTTGTCAATTTTTTCCTTATGTTTCTTTTTGTGGTCCGCTCCTCGACCATACTTATGGCCTTCAATAGCCATCTTTTCTATCTTCAACCCTCCTGGCTATCTACCATTTGCTGCACATTTTGCAATGATATTTATAGAGCATCAATACTCTGTCTCTTTTCCTTTACCCGCTGTTATACATGAAAACTCCAGCTTCTGAGACCATTTGATGTCATCAGATTATTTCTATTCACCTTTTCACCTTTTCCTACAATTTGCAGACACAATTCAGTTCTTGATATTACTTGGTGTAGTTAGATTGTATTTTCTATCCCCTTCATCTGAAACCTATAGACAAATCAATGCTGATACCTCTTGATGATATCAGACTATCTCCTTTATCTCTCTTCCTCTTTTTCCTGCTGTTTGCAAGAAAACAATTCTGCTCTGATACCACTTGATGCAGAGCCCCCCTTGCTCTCCTCAGGGCTGCACGACCTCCCAGTCTAGGATCTTTCTTCCTTCTGAGTTGAATCAACCCTTCGGGCTCCTTATTGAACCCAAAACAATTATACACATGCCCCCTTTTCTCCTAAGGCACATGTCCTATGATACCTGCGACCTCTGTCTATGCGCTTATGAAACATCAATTTTCAAGCGCCAACTCCTTTTTCATTAGCCCCTTCCTTCATATGGCCCTCGGCTGTGACCTTATGAAAATATGTGATTTCCAGCACATCCAAGGGTGGTTTTAGGCCAACCCACTTTTCACCCCAGAATTCACTACAAAGTGCCACGTATGCCTTTGACGATACCATGGTTTCAATTGTGGCCCACTCAAGGAAAATTAAGATCCAAGTATGTTATGGCCCCACAATTCTTCCCGACCATCTATCTCTCACTTTCGGCAAAGATCCATGATCAACGACTGCTATCTATCCTCCTTTCCTATGTTTCACGTGCCTTCCTAGACCTCCATGATCTGTCAGCACATAGCTCTCTTCCAAACCAATGGCTACGATTGATTCCAGATTTCCAGTCTTCGGGAGTTTCAACTCTCAACTCTTGCTTCCTCCTCAGTAGATATCTTCCGAAGTGGAAGATTTGCTAACATCTGTCACTATAGATGTGAGACTACGATTTCCTCTGTGAATCGGCCTTTGAGAGTTTCAATTCTCAACCTCTCATTTCTTCCGGAGAGATTTCTCCGAAATGGCAAATCCTTTGCCACGCGTCCTTCTAAATCGATGGCTCTGCTCTTGCTTCTGGACTTTAGTCTCCTCAACTAGATCAACGGTCCTTCAACTCCCTCCTCGATCAACGATCAAAATCTTCTTCGGGACTTTGGTGCTTCTGCCCTCTCCTTTCCTCCAGAGTGCTCCGTACTCAGAGTTCTAGATCTGGTGCCACACATCCACTTTCAAATCAACGACTGTCATTTGCTTCAGGACTTCATCCTTCGGTATTCTCAATATCAACTTTCACTTCCCTTCGAAGTTTGCAGATTTATGCTGCATGTCCTATTGAATCAGATGATTGAAACTTACTTCAACTCTTCGTGTTTCGAAAGTTTCAAACTTCCGTGCGATCGTTCCTCTCGAAGCGCCTTCACCCAAAATTGATGGATTTCTGCCGCGTGTCCTTCCAGACGATGGACGGTCCCAAATCACTTCAGGACTTTGGGAATTTAGCAATTCCACTCTCCCCTTTTCCTTGGATCCTCCTTAGAGGTGACCTTGGGTGATGACCTCATGCAAACACGCGATTGTGGGCACACTCAAAGGTGGTTTGAGACCAAACTACTTTTTGTCCCGCAAATCACCTTGAGCCTCCACGCGTCCTTTCTCCAAAACTGTGGTTTGGATTGCGACCCGCCCTCGACTTCATAAATCTAGAGCACCTTCTATCCCTGCAATGCGAGGTGATTTTCGATCTCACGATATTGATGGTGTTTCTAAACGGACGACCGAGATCTACCTCCAACAGTTGAGATCTCCCTCTCCCAGATCGACGACTAGGGTCATTTCGGAATTCCGGACTTTGAAATTCTCAAATCTCAATCTTTTCCTTTCTTCTGCAATGAAGGATCTTCTGCGCTGCGATCCAATGACCACTGTTTCCCTCTCTCATGAGCTTATGATCTCTTTTGACTTAGAATATTTTCTAAGTATTCAAAGGCTTCGAACTTTGCTCCTCCGAGTCCGTTTATTGGGTCTCTTCTTCACTTATGAAAATCATTGTCCCTTCTGAGTTTGATCGTTAGAGGATTTCAATTTCCCACACACTCCTTTCATTTCTTAGATTTCTTCAAACTCAGATCCAAAGGATTTCTTGAAAATAAATTCTTCTTTCCCTCCTGGCGTTCCTCTTGCTCGATGCACACCTTGCAGAGATCCTCTTTACAGAGTGTTCTATAACTTTTTCTCTCTTTGAACTCAACACAAAGTTGTTCTTGTGCACTCCTTGCACTTCTGCTGATGAAGATCAACACTACCCCGAGCTTCTCTGAGTTTAATTCACTTCTATCAATGCACTCCTTGCGGACTGTGTGCACTCCTTTCACTCGAAAACTCAAAGACGAGAATATATTGAAACTTTTTCAATTCTTCACTAGTTCATACATTCAAAACATGAACGACATATAAAATCATAACAATGAATGCAAATACATAAACACACAAAAATTTCATATGCAGGAAAAACTGCTTTCTTTCTATTAAGATGAATGTCCGATTACAATATGTGCAGGCTGGACTATAACAAAGTCTCATCTCTCTCAAAACAAACTATTCTACTTCCTAGTCAATGACAATACTCCTCCAATAGCCTCATTTGGGCATGCCATGCATCTACATATACAAGAAGGTTCCCAGGTTTCCCTTTGAATACCTCTCCTATCGAAGTAACAACTAACAACTACTCAAGCTCCATTACATTCAATATTGAGAGTGAAACTCCTAGACCTCTCATGATCATTCAGTTTCTGAGCGTTTCACTCTGATTCAATCGTCTGTTCAAAACATATCTACAAAATAAACACCAACTTTTAGATTCTGATTAATTCAAAAGGGCGTGATATAGTGCTGATTTGTCCCTCCACGTGGGCTTTGCTGATGATTCTCCTACATCACATCACTTCACTTTACCTCAAGGGGTTACCTTCTAGCCATCTTAAACCACTTTCTTTATTTTAGGGCTAACCCACTTCTAACCACTTGTCAACTTAGTAATTTCTCCATTAACTTTATTATTTAAATAATTTATTTTGTATTCACTTTTCATTTTAGTACACTCATCACTTCACTTTATTATTTACCTTCTAAAAATATCTTAAACCACTTTGACTACTTTGACCTTTTGGGGCTTCTAGATGACTCATGAGGGGTTCTCCAACTTCACATGGCCATAACTCTCTAACCGTGAGGAGTTATGTGACGTTACACATACCAATGGAAATGGAATGACATGTACTATCCATATAGAGAAGTATTACCTACAAATATATCAAAACTCATATCATTATCCATCAAACAAACTTAGTTCCATTACCCAAACCTGGGTTCTCCAACTTCACATGGCCATAACTCTCTAACGGTGAGGAGTTATGTGATGTTACACATACCACCGGAAATGGAATGACATGTAATACCCATATAGAATAGTATTACCTTCAAATATATTAAAACCCATACCATAATACATAAAACAAACTTGGGTCCATTACCCAAACCTTTGTGCTACCAAAATTCGCTACCGCACTTTCTCCAAGGGTTGACATCAATCACTAAGGGTTGAAATCAATCTATAATATCACTCTCCAATGGTTGACATCAATGACAACCAAAAATCCATACCAACTACCCATAAACCTAAGCCAACTATCTGACAATCTCCCCCTTTGGCATTGATGGCAACACCAACATTGATGGCAACACTTAGTCAAGATAACATTCATGCTGATACTCCTCATCAATTTTTCTATATCTCCCTGTTTTACATCAATGGAAAATGGTATCTCTCTTTGGGGTTTCTCCCCCTCACTGAACTCTCCTTGGGACTGCTCCCCTTGTCTATATTCCTTTTATTTTTCTTTGTGTATATAAGCCTCTGATTCTCTCTCTCCCTTCATATGAATAATATCTCCCCCTTTGAAAAAGGGTATCACTCTGAAGTCATATATCTCATTATTCCCTTGTGACAATCACTCCCCTTGGAAACATGCCTCTATGCTCTCTCTCCAAGAATTTACCTTTGCATCTGATAAATCTCTCTCCCTTTGTCATTAATGGCAAAGGTATCTTTCCATCCGGGGTTGCTCCCCCTAACATAAATCTTCCTGAAACTGATATCCCAACCTGAATTGTCCTATTTATGGTGCTTCCTCATGTACATCTAAGACATATAAGATAAGCATTCAAAAACATTCATTTTGGAGTAGAAATTACTCCTAGTCTCTGGCGAAGATACTCAAAGGCTTCCCATGGAAGCGGTTTTGTAAAGATGTATTCCACTTGTTCTTTTGTGCCCACATATTCAACTTTGACGTTCTTCTCTGCAACCTGTTCCCGTAGAAAGTGATACTTTATTGGAATGTGCTTCGTCTTGGAGTGCATCAATAGGTTATTTGAGATACTTATGGCACTTGTATTATCATAGTAGATTGGAATGGGCTCATCATACTCAACCGATATATTTGTCAGAGTTTGTTTCATCCACATAGAACCTGTGTACAACATGTTGCTACTACAATATACTCTGCCTCGACTGTAGATAAGGATATTGATGATTGTTTTCTTGATTAATCATGATACTAAACACTCACCCAAGTAGAACGCTACTCCACTGGTGCTTCATTGGTCATCAATGTAACCTACCCAATCTGCATCTGTGTAGGCAATAAGTGATAGATCCTTTCCTTTTGGATACCATAATCCAAACTCTTCTGTTCCTTTGAGATATCTAAAAATCCTCTTCACTGCTAATACATGTGATTCCTTTGGTGCTTCTTGAAATCGTGCTACCTATCCAACTGCCTGCATTACATCCGGTCTTGGATGCTGTCACATATAGTAAGCTACCAATCATTGACTTGTATTTCCTCTGGTCTGTATACTTTGAATCATCATCTTTTCTCAACTTGCAACTGGTTTGCATAGGAGTGGTAATTGGTTTGGAATCTTGCATTATGAACCTCTTTATCATTTCTCTGATATACTTAGTTTGATAAATAAAAATTCCTTGGATTCTTTGACATATCTAATGGCCTAGAAAGAAGGATAGTTCTCCAAGTAATGACATTTCAAATTCATTCTGCATATCCTTTGCAAATTTCTGTCTTAACCTGTCATTAGTACTTCCAAAACCAATATCATCAACATAAATTTCAATTAATAAAATACCACCTTGAGTTACCTTGATGTAGAGGTTGTTGTTTTCACTTCCTTTCCATAGTTTGTAGGGAGTTTTGTCATTGTTGTTTCTGAGCATTATTATGTTCTGAATGTGAACTGTTGTATGCATTACATGTGTCCAAAAAATATCTGTCAATTTGGAATCCATTAGCATTGTTCGAGCCATTTCCTGTGTAATTATCATCCATTATGATAATGTTCCTTTGTCTCTGAACCACTCTCTGAACCAATATATGAATCCATGCTCTCGTCCACTTTCATATATTTGTCCAAACCTGCTAAGTATTCTTACAAATCTATCTTTGTCCATATTGTCCAAGACTCTACTTGTGCAATTGTCCATAATGATGACCCATTTATCATTATACTATCATGAAGGCTTTATTAATCTATCAAACTGTACTTCTACTAATTGACTGCTCTGGATCTGTCTTCTCAAACTCTGCAAGCTGCTCGAAGGATGGTTCTTTGTTTTTTCATAGCTATCGCATAGACTCCCCCTGTCTAATATTCATATTACCTGGGAGTCTCTAAGTGGGATGGCTCAGAACAATTCATGCTTTGATGTGTATTCATCATCATCTTCACTGGTAGATTCATCATCTCTCTGATCTATGACTTCTTTCTTTCTGTCTATGGATTCATCTTTCATTACAATACCTGAAATTACAATCTCTTGAACCTGTTCCTTATTTACTTGTCCTTATTTTCTTTCATTTATTTTCCAAACTTTTCTATATATGACATCCTTCTTTTTCTCTGTATATTTTTCTTCATCTCGTTTTATTGCAAATTTTTCGATCTCTGGGACCTCGTCTTTGTTCACTTGTTCTTCCTGTTTTCTTATCCATACTTTCTTATATCTGATGTCAGTGTTCTCTTTCATGGATGTATCGATCATGCTTCTACAATCACAAGCTATGTGTCCATAGTTATGACATTTGTAACATTCAATGTTACGTGGGGGCACATAGTAATTTCTTGCTTGGAAATTTCTTTTATAATCCCTGCAATCTGGAACCTTATGTCCAAAGTTAGTACAACAAAAACAATGACCATAAAATAAATTTTCATACCTGAGAGTGAATGATCTTCTTTGTGGTGTAGTCCTTCTGAATTTCTTCCTTTACTGATCATGATCATGATTGAATGTTCTTTGTGGATTGAACATGGATGGTCTTCTTGAAGATGTATCTTTATTAGTTTTCTTAGATTCTGGTTGACCATGATTCCTTCCTTTGATTACTTCTGCATAACTCTTTCTATTTTCTTCATTCTTCTTTTCTAGCAACGCAAAGTGCTTCTATTCATTCTCTACAACTAATGTGGATGTTTCTGTCTCTTCAATGTTCTTGTTGAGATTTGACGATTTTGAATCTTAGTGTGACAACTTCTTCTTCAAGATTCTCAACCTCTTCTTATTTCTTCATTATCTGAGACTTCATGACCTCTTGTGTTCTATTTTCTTCTTCAAGTTGGATATTCAATGTAATTATTTATTCTTCTAGTCTTCTCTCTTATTGACCAAACTCTTCCTCAAGTTGGTTTAATTCATTGGTTCTTTCCTTGAGATGATCCATCAATATATTTTCTCTCTTTTCTGATTTTTCCTTTTGTGCTTCTATGTTGGCTTCTAAACATTTCTTTTGATATTCTAGAGTTTCTTCAATTCTTATGGCCTCTTCTAGTTGAGCTCTTAAATTCTTGATGACCTGCTGATCGTTTTTGGAACCTTGAACACTTTCCTTTTTCTTCATCAATTCTTTATTAGATGACTTGTTTTCTTCTCTTTCTTTCTTTAGATATTCAATTGCACTGATCAATTTTTCTCTGTAATCAACTTCTTCTTCTTCATACTCTTCCTCTTCTGAATATGTCTGACTTGATGTGAATATTTCTTCTTGTTCTGTATCTGCATCTTCTTTGGCATTTTCTGAATCTGCGATGGGTGAAGAATATATGTCATGTAACTTATCCCAAAGTTCTTTGGATGATGAAAATTTACCAACCTTTTCTCTTACCAGATTAGGTAATCCTTCCCAAATGAAATCTGAATCTGCGATGGGTGAAGAATATATGTCATGTAACTTATCCCAAAGTTCTTTGAATGATGAAAATTTACCAACCTTTTCTCTTACCAGATTAGGTAATCCTTCCCAAATGAAATCCATTGCTATTTTTTCATTCTTCTTCAATTCCTTCTTAGCTGCAGTCTTTGCCCTTTTTGAACTATCATATCTTGTAGCAACTAATAGCCAAATATAATTCACATGTGCCTATAAAAATAATTTCATCCTTCTGCTCCACATATCATAGTTAAAACCATTCTGACCATTAAACATTGGCACTCCATTCTCAAAATAATCCATGATCTCCTTCTAGTGGTTAAATTGTTTCCTGAAGGAACTAACTCTGATACCAATTGTTGGATTAATGAGAGGGGGGGTGAATCAATAATAGAGCAATTTAATCCTTTTTAACCATATAAT
>ML847930.1:53183-63956 GCA_009831015.1 Picea engelmannii | reverse complement strand
TTTTTAGGTTCGAATATCAACATCCACACATTGCAAAATCAAAACAACCAAATTTTCTATTTGGACTTCAACTTCCAGAGCTTGTTCAGTTGGCTTCCAGAAAAAGGCTTGGAGTAGAACCATTTGTTTCCCATGGTTGGCTTGTATTTGATAAAAATCATGGCCTTTCCCCAATGCCAATCTCATCACAAAATTTGAGGCATTGGGAGTCCAAGCTTTAACAACAAGGTTTTGAGAATGAGCCCATGGATTTTGATATATATATATATATATATATATATATATATATATATATATATATATATTCCCAGTATGGATAATTTTCTCTACAATGGTTGTAGTTTGAGAATCAACAAAATTTTCGAGAAGATCATTGTTCTTCAGTGTTTGCTTCCAACCTCAAGTAGCAAGGCAGACGATTCCCTACCAGATGATAAATGAGAAACCAAAGGGATGGGATTCAATGCAACCATCATCTATTTGAATAATGCCAAATCATTGACATGCTAGAGTTTCATCAAATTGTTTTTAAGGCTTAGGTAAATTAAAAGGAAATTAAGGATTTCCTTGGACTTGTAGTTCATGGACTAGTAATTACATATAGAAAATAGGTAATTTAAGTTAACTAGACAAGTTACATCAAATTTTTGAAGCTGTGTAACATGGATAAATAATGAATAAACACATAATTATATCTAAGGTATATTGCATGTTCATGCCTTATTTAGGTATGTTACACACCGCTCATGAAATTCACATATGACACAAGAATAGGGAATGAAAAAAAATTCAACATTGTTCTCGCTATTGTGAATAATAATATCAATTTAAAATTTAAAAAATGTTCTCATTTGAAAAACAAACAAACTAGCTTAAACCAGAATTGGATTTGGCTGCCTATTTTTAGAGTTGACAATTCATTTATCATGTGGCGCCATTTAGTGCAATTACAACAAAACTGGATTTGGGATCTTAATGGTAGTTGGCATGGTTTCCTTTATAGCCCCCAACAATCTTGGGGCAAATTAGAATGGAACTTCTAACATGTGCATGGCAATTCCAACAAGTTGTTGTCTGGTCGCATGCTCATGTTTGATATATGATATTGTTTATTCACAAAATATTTTTATTCGAATGGATCCCTAAAGAATCAAAATGGCTAAGTGATTATTTTTCTGGTTTATTTTGTGCTTAAGAGCCCATGATTTTTTTGTGTGACCT
This sequence comes from Picea engelmannii, assembly GCA_009831015.1. Taxonomy (NCBI): domain Eukaryota; kingdom Viridiplantae; phylum Streptophyta; class Pinopsida; order Pinales; family Pinaceae; genus Picea; species Picea engelmannii. The sequence goes on along the minus strand of ML847930.1, from coordinate 62,735 downwards.
TGTTCTTAGAAGCCTTGATGCCTTGGAAAAGACCATGGAAGTCTTCAAAAAAATGGCTAAAGAAAAAGTTGTGTAGAGCTATGGGCTACATAGAGGCACGGAAAAAATGAGGGTGTTGACTAAAAAATCTTGTCACCTATTATTAAAATTATGCAAATGATTGCAAGGCCTATATATATATATATATATATGTATGATATGATATTAATAAGTGGTGTCCCCAAAAAATAAAACATATAAATGTTTATTTTCAAACATTCTCCCTCAGTACATTTACATATCTATATATTAGTGGCATTACGATTTCAGTTATGAAGCTTCAAAGTTATGGTTTGTTGATCTACATTTCTTATGGTGTTTGACATGATTAGATGATGAAAAAGGCTTTTTGCACTTCAATTTGTTGTATGTCAGTGATGCAACGTTGTTTATCACTCAACATCATGACAATATTTAACATGGTACCTATGAAAATTGCAAAGAATAGGCTATGTTTTATGATTATATCCTCTTAATAGAAAAATCATATTTACTTTAAAAAGTTATGACCTTCAAAATCGTATCAAGTTGTTAAATTAATAGCTTATGCACGAAGTATTGATATGCCCTCTATGTGACAACATATTAAGAAAGTTTGGTTATATATGTATACATACACAACGATATGTGGTATATATTTACAAAGACATGGTCACTAGATGTTATAAGGATCATGAGACGCATAGATCATGACTTATCTTAAAGGATATAAGCATTGATATAAATGTTAGAAGTTGCATTATTTTGAAAAGGTAAATGTCATAATCATGAGGTTTAAATGGCACATAATATATGGAATACAAAATAGACCCTAGCTTATTCACATGAGTATATGTGTCGACTTGATTAGCTATGATAGTGAAATGACAAGGTCGATGGAAATGAGTAAAAGGCATTTGAGGTTGATATAGCACATGGTTATGTGAGCTGACAAATAAATGGTATCGACCTCCTGATTGATTTACATGGCATAAGTTATATGGTTCATACATTTAAAGGTTGTGTGAATTGTTTGAGGTGTTGAGTTGGCATGCACATATGATAGTTGATTTTGAATGGCGACGTGTTGAGTTGGCCATGCATTGAATTTACAAGTATGTGGGAAATTAATCCCACAATCTCGCAATTTACCACCTCATTTCCCCTTGGGTTTTGTTCATTTCGTTTTGTTGAATTTGTGGAGAAATAGAGCTCGATCTTGGCTTGGAAAACCTGCTCCTAGTAGTTGCAACCACTGTTCCACCCATAGCACTGGTATGAAAGAGCTTCAAAGCACGTACTCACCAATTTGTTGAACATATCTTGCATTGGTTTTGCAAAATAATGAACAAGTAATGGATTTGGTTCTTAATTGTAATTGAGTATTGTGGCTCCTTCTGCTTGCTTTTCGCTCTTAATGGAAATTATTGTTTAAGGGTTTTTGTTCAAAAGGAAAAGAAATGGTTACTCTGTGTTGAATGTCTTCCTCTCTCCATGCATTATTTCACTTTCCATTTCTTTCAAAATTTATCAGTTATAGCTCTTGGGATAAAACCCTTTTTGGTAAAGGTCATAAGTTGTGACTCGGGTTTGAGTTCTTGGAAAATTCCCCTACTATTTAATATGTCAGTATTCGAAAACCCTTCATTTTGTTGAATGAATTGTAGCTTCAATCTAGGCTGGTCATATTTGATGTGGGTCATGTATTGTTTGAAGTTCTGGGTTAAAATCTCTATCTATGTATGAATATACACCCAATCATGTTTTGTTTTTAAGTGGATAAATTTTTAGTCATGCATGAGCTTACGACCAACATCAAAATTATTTGTCTCTACCAAGTCCTTTTGAACCCACGACCTTAATGGATTTTGATTGGTTATATGAAATATGTACATGTTGTTTTCTTTTGGGTATACATCCAACCGAGGTTCCTGTTGACTTTGGTTATTTGTGTTTCAAACTCGTACCCATATTATGGATACAAGTTGTTTACTCTTTCATTGCTTACTCGACCAACATTATTATATATCAACTCTTATTTTATGTTGAGTCTAAGTTAAGTTTCAAACCCATGATCATAGAAAAGATAATTGGTTTTTGGATTGAGTTTAAAAGTTTATATGAATTGTTTGTTCTCATATTGTTTTCACAACTAAATAGTGATTTTGTTGTTGCCAAGATGGGGTTTTGAGTTTGAATTCGAGTCATAAAATTTTGGTTTTAAAAGGAGTTTTATATTATTTGACTACCTAGTTATATTGGTTTTAAACCCTGGCTATGTTTAAGCATGTCATGTTTAGTGTGAGATAAATGATGTGGCTATACCCATTCTCTGTTGACAGTGTTTTAAAGGACTCAAAGTTAAAACTTCTAGTCACTAAGTGGTTATAAATGGGTTTATTTCAAAAATGTTACAATACTATGCCCACTTTTGGATGCATTATTGTATGGGTCGTGTGCCTTTGTTGGCCATGACATCCCTTTGAAATTCTAGCTGATATAATTGATATAGCCTAAAAAATCACATTTCTCTTGAGCGAACTAACTTACTTTAGTTCATACTTTTGTCATTTGACTATTTTGGTAAACCCAGAACAATCATAAGCTTTGATAATTGGGTATCCATTAAAGAAATTTTGGTAAATCTGTTAATTTGATAATACAAGTTTAAATTGTTGAAAAAAAATGCAATATGGAAAAGGGATGGAAGGTTTGTTGTACGAATTTAAAGGTTTTTTTTCTTTTTCTTTTATAAACATGACATTATCCCCACATCTTATACCACTATCCATAAATTATTCCTAAAAGTCCCAAAACGTATTTCACTAAAAAATTCACGAAACAACTACCCCGGTTGATATAATTGATTATAATATTTTTTTTAGAGAGCACCTATTAAAAAGATAGTTTTACATGGCATTGTTGTTGTTCTAGTTAGCAAGATGATGTATGAGCAACTTACTATTTTGATATAGAGATACGTCGTGGAAATATTGTGTGGATAAATGAAATGTTCAAGCAGATTTAAATGTTGGAAAATGGTTTATAAAGTGCTATGATATGAACCTTATTCCGATGAAAAGATATAACTTATGTACAAGATTAATTGATCGTAAATGGATTATGAACATGTATTTTTTCATACACCCTTGTCATATTATAACACTTTCCACAAATTATAAATCCTTTATCATGATTCTCATATCATTTATGATTTCATTTTCATTTCATTACCCATGCTCAAAGAAATTAGTGATAGTTTGGTAAATAATGTACATTTTGAATATTTAGAACAACAAGCAAAGAAAGGGTAGCTTATGATTTTCTTCATTGTTTTCCTAATTCCCTTTCATTATCCCTTATCATGCTTGATTGCTTGGTCTGTCAGAGCCATTGTTAATTCATTCGAAAGAAAAACAATATTTGATGTTTAATATACTGTGTCTTGTTTATTTACACTAATGTGATTATGGTGGCATATAGATGAGTTTCTTCAGCCGTGGCAATAATCGCAGTGGTAATAGGGGAAACAAAGGTAAAAAAGGAAGAATGCCTAATGCTTTTGGGTAGCGAGGAAAAAATAAAAGAATGAGATTCTCGATCCATTTTGATGCCAACTTAGAGGAATTCAATCAGTTGGTTCAAACTGACTATTTGAATCTTACTGGCCATGATCCTGCTTTTCACTCACCTCAAGCACTTGTTTCTCCTCCTCTGCAGCCTCACCCAAGCATAACTGACTCTCCCGAGCCACCTCATATGCAACCAGCTAATGATGGATGGTAAAATGTACCTGCAAATCCTCCTTCTGATGTAGTTCATTAGCCTAATGTCTCATTGCCACTGCCTCCTCCTATACAACCTATTCCTCTTGTTGCTTCTGCAACCTCCTATGCACATTCTATCTAGGTTCTTAGAAATTATAAAGCATTGCCTCTTGAACCTTAGTTAGATAAAAGAAAAGGGCCTACAATTTCTGCAAGATTTGATTCATTTGAGACCTCCTACAGAATCAAAACTCTCCCTACTAAACTTGAAGATAATGAAAGAAAAATAATATTTGATGACATGCACCCTGAAATGTCAAAAGTTGAAGAGAAGAAGTTTGTTGATCCATACTTACTTAAGCAGAAGGCTACACTTTCAGAAGGAGGTAGAAAAAGAGAGTCTACTTCAAACAATACATATTATTTCTAATTTTATTTTTATTATTTAATGAGACTTTCACTTTGACATTCAAAGCATATTTTTGGGACAACCGACATGATATTTTTTTTGAAAAACATATCATGCCATTATGATGTTTTGGGAGATACAAGTGTTTTGATGATTTGACATATTTATATTGATTGCTTTTTAATATATTTATGATGATGATATATGAATGATATTTGGTTTATTTCTGGAGTTACAAGGGAAATGTTGAAAATAAAAAGAGTGAACTTTTTAATATATTTATGATGATGATATATGAATGATATTTGGTTTATTTCTGGAGTTACAAGGGAAATGTTGAAAACAAAAAGAGTGAAAGACTTATGGGACCCCATCTATTAATTATTATTTATTATTATTTGCCCTTATTATAAAACAAAGATGTCCTGTCCTAATTAAAGTTATATAATTTTATAACAAAATGTAGTTGAACCACTTGAAATATTTTTTGAAGACATAAGAAGAGGAGAGGAAAAACAAACAAGAACATGAAAAAATAGAGAGGTACTTCAGATAAGGTTTTCTCTTGCCTCAAGTGATATTTCTTATTATTCATCCATTTCTGAATTTATTTAGAGCTGAGTTATCTTGTTGATAGCACAATTACTTTAGTAGTGGCAAAAGAAAGGACTAATAAACATAAACTTTTGACATTCTCCAAAGGTCATTCATTCATATTGATAGTCTATTTAGTCTTAATTATAAGTTTTGAATTCAGTTTCAGTGATGATTAATGCTAGTTTTACAGAGTCAAGACTATGTTGCACTTGTAGCTTGGATTGATCCAGTTTATTATTAGTCTTAGTCTTCTTCTTTGAGACACCAGTTGTCTATGTATGAGTTAAAATTACATCTTATACTTCTAAGTCTAATTCTAGTCCAAACCCTAACAGGGGTTTGTAAAGAGAAACTTGGTTGTAACTCAAAAATATATCAATAAAATCATTTGTTGGTTCCTTCTCATTCTCAAGACTTGTTGTGTACTGAATTTTCAGATTTATGTTATCTTGCATTTACTTATTCAGCTGTTTAGAAATTTCATTTTCAAGCGTTTTTTCTATTTTCTTTTAAAATTTATTTTACATTAAAGAATATAGATTTTGTAATAGCATCGGGTCCAATAAATTATTTCTTGAGGGATGATAGATATTTTTGACAGGATATAAGCCCAGGGTGATAATCCTGCCTATCTCACCTAGCCTAGTGAGATTTGAAAATGCTTGAGTGCGGATATATCCTTTCTTCGCCTCAACAGAGGGGATCTTGATGCTTTTCACTCCGCGCACCATACAAACAAAATACTAAGGAAAAATACATGTAGTGAAAAGGCTATGTAGAGATAAGAGTGGGGAGCTTTCACACATGGAGGTTGTGGCGAAGTCAAAGAGCTTGTTTCTCTGCACTCCACACTCTACACAAGTCCAAGCAGGTAGAGGCTAGTGCATGCAAAGGAAAGGGAAGGACCTTTGATGTCTTCCCACCACATTTTGCAACAAGAGAAAAAAAATTATGGGGAAAAGGCATGTGGAGTACACATGTGAAGCATGAGACATGCTTACTTCCACACCCCCAGTCTCACATAATAGAAGAAGCAAGTACCCCAAGATGAATAGGTTGATTCCTAGTTGGTAGGAAATGTGTCATATTAGGGTGTTGAGACATGGACCCTTTGACCAATCTAGGGATGCCACATCACAATCCAAGAAAGGCACAATATTCCCTAAAGTGTGAAAAATAGAAAGTGATATGGAATATTAGTGGGGTATTATAACTGAAACCTTGGTCATAGTTTTGGAAATGGCTGTGGAGGATTCTATCCTTCTATGTACCCAATAATGCAAGATCATAAGGACAAGTTTGCAATGGAAGAGGGGTTAGACAAGTTAGAGGATCAAGAGGTTAGATTGGTTCCACTGGAACATTGTGTTAGAAATAATAGGTGTGCTCGTTTAACCATAAAGAATATAGAAATATTGTCACTGAACCATAGGTCGAAGCCACCCCCGAGCACCTTAACCTTGACAAAGAGAATAATTATGGAAGCAAACCCTAGGTCCAAAAGCCAATCAAGGTAGCGTACCACTCTCCAGAGCTAGCGTACCAAGCAGAAAGTCCAAACCATAACCAAGAGAAAGTCCAAGCCTAAAACCAAAAATATTAGTTGCAGTAGTTGCAACTGCAACTACTCTCTGAACTTGCACACTTATTGAATTTCTGCAGCTGTGAGATGTGTGTGTCCAAATGAGCTGTGGAATCTTGTATTTATACTGCTCTTCCTTAGCTGTCTGGGCCAACTTCTCTTTTTGGAGGCTAGAAACTCAATATTAATTATTCTCTTTATCTAACTTGTCTTCTAGGGTTATGTCCAAGGATTTTAGGGTTTCTATTGCTTACCAAAATATTCTTGTCTTGTCAAGGTTACACGTGGAGGTTAATACCTCCTACAACTACCAAAAATATCAACACTCCCTCCTATCTAGGGAGGTATTGAAAGAAATGGTCTTGAGCACAAACATATTATTTGAACGGTAGCATCATCATAGCCACACATGCTATCTCATGATTAAATAACGAGCACCATCATCACTATCAGTATCATCTGATAGCATCAACTACATCATCTCTCGAAGCCATACTCCATCTGAGTAATCAGGCATGATGATGAATAAGTCACTCACTCCACAGAGTGATACACAAACTATTATTCTAATTCAGACATATGTCCTAGAAGAATAATTGTTCCAACATATGTTGGAAGCCATGCCATGGGATACAATGACTATTCTTCTAATCCAGACATACGTGCTAGAAGAATAATTGTCCTGGACCATTTTCCAACTAGAGAATATCTATCCACCGACACACTGACCATCCATCTAGTTGGTAATCATTTCCAACACTATTGATAGTCTTCAAGGCAATCAGAACAATTCCATTCAATAGAACACAATTGTGTCTATCCATAGTAGTACACAACTACTATCCAGTGGTACACAACCACACTTAATAGCACATGACTATTTAACCAGTGACATGTAGTCACAACCGGTGGAACACATCCACCACAATGGCATACAACTATTGTCCAGAGACATACAGTCTCCACAGTAATCATATCATCCGATATCAACCTACATAACAATATCATGATACAGGTTGAGTTATCTGGGACAATATTCCACTCACATCTGTGAGATATGGAAGAGAATCTTCTCTCAGGAGGTAAAACATTGGCCATGGGTTATCTGGACTATTCTTCTCAAGAATAGAAAAATAATTATCTCTAATCTTTAAGCCTGGACCATTCACCTAACTGGGCCATTCCTCCAGCACTAATCATAGTGCAAGTTGGAGGGAATGAGTCTGCCCCAGGGAATGCCTATCCCTGATTGATGAACCTAGACCATTCACCTAACTGGGCCATTCTTCTGGCACTAATCATAGTGCAACCTGGAGAGAATGAGTCTGCCCTAGGTAGTGATTGTTCGAGCCATTTCTTGAGGAAATGAATGTCTTGCACCAACCTCCAAAACGAACCATTCTTCGAAACTGCTCACAATTTTGAACTTCGAAAGAATGTCTGCCCGACGAGGCAGAACATTCTACTTGACCACTACTCAGAGTTACTTCCAAGAAGAATGATTGTCCTAGACCATTCCCCAACACTGGCCACAAGGGGAATCGTTGTCTATGGTACATCAACAATCTATCAAACCATTTTCATTACGAAAATGATTGTCCGATCTGGACCATTTTTCGAACTGGAAAATGTTTGTCCGTCAGAAATCTCAAACCACTTTTCGAACTGGAAAGAAACTGCTCATCCTAGATCATTTTTTGAACTGAAAAATGATTGTCCATAAATCAATAACACATCAGTTCTCCCTCCCAACCTGGGAGTAATCTCTTCCTTTTTCAATAAGGAAGTCGTCTCCACGAGCCCCAACTTGTTTCTTAAGTATGCAAACTTTTCATCTTGGACATAGGCTTTACCAAGTTATCTTCTATCTGCTCATGTGTAGAGATTTATTGGAGAACCACTTCTCTATTATGGACTTCATCACGAAGAATATAATGCTTGATCTCAATGTACTTCGGTCTGTCATGGAACATTGGTTTTCTCTGAAGGCTTCATATAGCTCTGATCATTACAATATATCATGGTCGAGTTCAACACTTCTCTTTCCTGGTAGCTCATGACATCGTGGAAAAGCTCAAACCGAAACATATCCAAGTAGCACTTTTTCTGTCATCGTGAGAGTTTTCCATGGATTAGCAATCCATCATCTCAGACTTTTGAGTGACTATTCTGATACACTATCTCTGTTATAGAAAGTTTTCACCACACTTCTGTTGTATATGAGATACTCTGCATCAATTTGTTTGAATCCATACAAAACATAGTTACCAACTTAATGAGAACTGTGACCTCAAAACGAGAATTCTAGCCCTTAAAACCCATATTTTTGCATAAAAAACATGAAAATCAACCCCCAAATCAAAAAGTGGTGCTACCTGTAGCACCATTTTTTGTAAATGGGTCAAAATTACAACTTTTTTCAAGAAAGGGATTAAAGGATCAAATGGCTTATCAAACAAACTTTAAAATCAACCCCCAAATCAAAAAGTGGTGCTACCGGTAGCACCATTTTTGTAACCGGGTTAAAATTACAACAATATTCAAGCATGGGCTTAAAGGATAAAATGGTTGCTCAAAAAAACTCTTAAACCAACCCCCAGATCAAAACGTGGTGCCATCGATAGCACCAATTTTTCTGACTAGGTCAAAATTACAACTTTTTTCAAGCATGGCCTTAAAACATAAACTAGTTGCTTAGAAAAACCTTCAAATCAACACCTAAATAAAAACATGACGCTACCTAAAGAAAAATGTTTTTTTCTAAATGTTAAAATTACTGCTAATTACGACCTAATTCAAACTGTGGCCTTGACAACAAATCCCTACACAAATATATAACAAAAAATTGGATCCTAAATGGTCACTTGAAAATTTATTTACTAACTTCTTATTTTTTTCTTAAATTTACATTAAAAAATAAATTTATTCCTATGGGCGCCCACGGGACCTGAGCTAGGCCCACGGGGGGGCTAGCGTCACCCCCCCCAGCGGGCCTAGCCCAGATCCCATTGACACACATTTAAAAACACACACACACACACACACACACACACACACACACACATATCCGCTGGCCTGACCCAGGGCCCATTGGCACACATTTTAAAACATATATATATGTTATATATATATAAAACATATATATTATATGTTTTATATAAATTTGATTTTTTTGTATA